>JAUZSU010202438.1:0-11566 GCA_034780255.1 Parotocinclus maculicauda
TTTTGACAAAAAAGGTTCTGAATCCCTCAAAACGTCAGCGAGAGGGAAATGTTAAAATGTTCCTCCTTTGGAAAAGGTTTTGAATCCCTAAAAAAGGTTCCTTGGTTCCGAGAAAGGATAGTTCCGAAGTCCGAAAAATCCTGGACGGTTCCCTGAGAAGGTTCCTTAGGTGCTGAAACTGTTCTTTCCGAACGAATAATATTCAGGAAAATTCACTCCAATTTCTGGAAAGTTCCTGGAAAGCTTTTGAAATCCTGGGTTCCTAAAAAGGTTCCCCGAAAACAGTTCTTTCCTGGATAGAAAGCCTCCTCGAAACGCCTGTGAGACGAAAACCAGTCATGTTCTCCTCGAGAAGGTTCCTAAAATACTAGACGGCTTGATTTGAAAATCAAAATGTTTTTTGAGTTCCTGTAACATTTCCCAAATTCTCCTTCGTCATAAGATGAGCTTTGTGTATCCGCTGTTAGTTCTTCAACCTTTAATCCTGATGGTTCTCGGATCGACAAGGCGTCCCCGTCCTCCGGAACCTAATTGAATTTTCTCAATCACGATGAAAACACTCCAAACCCGCCAGGTTTCGGCTCGCAGCCCTGATAAGCAAACGACCTCCACGGAATTGAGGTCAGCAGCACCGAAAACAACGAGGGCGGCCGAGGAAAATAAACGCAGCGCCCCGAGTCAAGTCCGGCCGGTTCTGACGTCCCGTGTGTTCCTGCAGGGTGAGTACACAGTACCCCCTGTACGACCGACGCCCTGACAGCCACGTCCACCAGCCCTTCGGAGGCACTGGAGGGCGCTACGCAACATACGTATAATTAAAGAGCTCGGTTCCACTTCTACCACATGTTTAGTTTGGTTCCTGCTGGAATCTGGAGCTCTGAAGGATGAAACAAATCAACCATCAGGGTGATCAGTTCTTACTACTTTCTCAGGAACCTGCTCAGGAACCAGAACCTTTTTAGGGCTCCCAAAGCTAGAGAGGTCTGATCTCGGTTCCTTCAGGAACTCCAAGAGGTTTTGAGAAGCTCAAAACCTTTTAGTCGAAAAACTTTCTAAGAACTTGGAAGTTTTTGAGGAACTATGAAGCTCTCTTCTGGAACATAAAGCAACCAGGTTCTAAAAGTCCTTTTAATTTCTCAGGGACCTGTCCAGGATGTGAGGAACTCCTCATCAGAAATGTTTGATGGACTCAAAAACCTGTGGAGATATCAGTAAAGTTGGGGACTACATTTGCAAGGACAGGAACCGTTTCAGAACTCCAGGACCCCTTTTAGAACTTCTTTAGCTGTAGCTTTTCAGCCACATCAATAAATCAGTTGGAGATCTTCAGGAACACAAACCCCTTAGGTTCTAAAGAACCCTTGTACTTTCTCAGGAACCTGTCCAGGAACTCCATCAGATGTTTGAGGCCACTAAAAGTTTTGTTTTAAATCTGGCGTAAAAAGTGTGCTATCAAAGCATTCCGTTCTCGTTTACGGTTCCAGTTCCAAAATGGGTTCAGACTCCGCCATAGATCGCAGTTCCAATATATTAGTCATTAAAAAAAAATTCCACATGTTCCAGTTCCAAATCCAAAGAGTAACAGTTCCGAAAGTTTGAATCTTCTCATGAACTTTACTTCGTTAATCAGATCCAGGACTGAATTGGAACCAAACGTTGTTGTTCCGGTACCACCATTCCAGTCTTGGTACCAAAACGTTCCCGCTCATGGTAGTAAATAAGAAAATCCCAACGATGCTTAACGGTTGGTAAAGGTTCTTAAAAAACGACAAACCTTTGCCGATTGTCAGGGTTTTGATTTGCAAACCAGGCTGAAAATTCGAAATATGAGTTTCCTTAAAAACGCTTATAGCTTCATTTCCCAAACCTTAACGCAGGTGGAAATCAGAGAGGACGAGAACGTGGAACTAACCGGCAGGGGAAGGAACGTTTGGAGATAAAGGCGAGCGTTCTGATGGAGAAATCGTCCTCAAGGTCACGCTTTTGTATTAAGAGATGAGCGATAGCCGGAGGGGAGATATCACAGTGTCGCCGAGATAATGCAAAGAAAAATTATCTGTGCCTAATCCGACACACACACACACACACACACACACACTTTTCTTTGATGCTTAACTTCGGATGACATCCATTCATAACTGTCGACGTGAAATTGAATTATTTTGGAGGATGAATTCACACCATTTGTGCAGCTCCGCTTACTCGGGCTCATTCAGGAACCGTTTACGTTTCAAGGAACCTATTCTGATGCACTCAGCGATGTAAAAAGACGGAACCGCGGTTCTGCCAGCATCCGGTGACACCCGAGCAGAACAGCGAGGGTTCCGGCGATAAAAAAGGGTTGGGCTGTACCGCCCCCGAACGTCGGTAAGATACGGCGGCGATAAACCGTGTTTGTTCCGTTGAAACCTTGTCCCCTTATTGTCCCCTTATTGTCCCCTTATTGTCCCCTTATCGTCCCCTGGCAGGTTTACCCGTCATGCAGGTGAAGATCGATATCTCACGCCAGCAGGTGGAGAAGATCTTCGGTTTGGAGGATTACTGGTGCCAGTGTGTGGCCTGGAGCACCACGGGAACCCAGAAGAGCCAAAAGGCGTACGTCCGTATCGCCTGTGAGTACCGATGGAACCATTCTCAGTGACAAAAGGTTCCCCTTTCTGGTGCCGCTGGTTGAAAATGTTTCCGTTTAAAAGGCAAAAGGCGGTTCCGGATTCTGCACCTAAATCAGCACCAAAACCCTTCTGGAACCAGAGTTTAAAGTTCCAGCACTAAAGCTTTTCTGGTACCAAATGTATCAGTTCCAGTACAAAAAGCTGCCGGTTCCAATACCAAGGACTCAGAAACATTCAGTTCTGTTTCAGTACCAGATTTGTAGTTCTTCGATCAAAAGGGTACCGTTCTAGTACCAAAAGATTTGAGATACAATAAGTTACTTAAAGTTCCCTAACCTTCCAGTTTTGGTACAAAAACGTTTATACCCGCGGTACCAAATTCCGCAACCGTAAAAGGTTCCAGTGGTTCCACAATGGTTTCAGAAGCAGTACCAAAACGCTCCTATTCCGGTACCAAAGGTCCTACTATGAAATGTTCTGGTTTTAGAATAAAAAGGTTCTTATTCTAGTACCAAATTATCTGAGCAGTGTTAATGTTCTGGTACCAAAGATTTCAGTCCTAGTACCGTAACATTTTCTCTTGTGCAATATCTAAAATGGACTCAGGTTCCAGTTCCAGTACTAAAGCTTCTAGACCTAATACAAAAGGTTCCAGTCCTGGTAACAAAACATTAAATTGGTGAAAGAGTAGTACCTGAAATTGTAGTACCTGAGTACCAGAGGTCAATTTTTTCAGTTCTGGTTCCTAAAGATTCCAATACTAAACCCTAAAGTTCATGTTTCAGTGCAAAAGGTACTTAATCTAGTACCAAAAGATCTGAAAACAACAAAACATTCAATTCTAGAACCAGGAGAAAGTTTTCTTTAAAATCTGTTTCCGTTACGTAAAAAAAGTTCCTCTTCTGGTATCATTCAGTTTAAGGTTCCGGTTCCGAAACGGGTTCTGACACAGTACCAGAACACTTAGTTCCAGTACCAAAAGCTTCTGGTTCCAGCACTAAAAGTTATGTTAGTTAGGTACTTTCAGTACCAAACCTTTAAAAGACAGTTCTGTTTTAATAAATAGGGCTTAGTTTTAAGTCCAAAAAGGTTCCTTTTCTAGACAATAACAAAACATTCAATTGTGGAACCAAATAGTTTCAGGTGCAGTACTAAAACCTAGCATAGGTTTCTGTTTTGGTACTACGCCTAGCTTTAAAAGACCAGGTTTCAGTATCAGTACCCAAAAAAATCCAGTTCCAGAGGTTCCACTTCCACCACTAACAAGTCCCAGTAACAGTACCGAAACATTATTTTTCTGGTACCTGTTCTAATGTTCCTGTCTTGATACAAAAGCATTTGATTTTAAGTTCCTGTTTGATACCGAACCGCTTAACCTTACGATCTTTCTGGTTCTCAGATCTGAGGAAGAACTTCGAAGAGGAACCTCTGGGTAAAGAGGTGTCCCTGGATCAGGAGGTTCTGCTCCGCTGCCATCCTCCCGAGGGAGTCCCAACGGCTGAGGTGATTTCCTGGTTCCACATATAACGTAATTGATAGCGTGTTAAAGTAGTTCCACCGTTTCCCATTCTAATAATGACATTGCCAAAAGTATGTAGACAGGCCTTCCAATGACAGTTATTTCAGCTGCAATGGTGGATGATGGAGCATCAGATCAAGCGTACGGCTGTAGGTTTATGAAGAAACATCAGAAAAAATGGCGTAAATATAAAGTTTGAGTTTTCGTTTTTAATTTTGGGGTGAAGATCATCTTCTGTGGTCATAAAATAAACCTCAAAGTTGGAGCCGGTTCACGATGAAAGAACGGGAGAGGTTTTCGGAGCCGAACAAAGCCTGATACGGTCCCTGTGTGTGTCTGATTGTTCAGGTGGAGTGGCAGAGGAACGAGGAGATGGTCGACCCCAAAGCTGACCCCAATTTCTTCATCACAGTGGACCATAATCTCATCATCAAACAAGCTCGGCTGGCAGACACCGGCAACTACACCTGCGTGGCCAAAAACATCGTGGCGCGCCGCAAAAGCTCTTCGGCCGCTGTGATTGTCTACGGTGCGTCACGCCTTTCATACACTGCGGGCGCCAGGTCCTTCACCTTTACACTAGTTACACAAAGGCTGGAGATGGGCTTTGACCCAGGAGTCAAAACTAAATCACTGGTTCATACACAGAAGAAAAAAACTTGAGCTAATCAAACCCTAAAGACGGGCAGAGTTTCCATTCTGGTCCTAACTGGTTGATTATGGTTAGTACTGGTCCTGTTCTGGTTTAGCTGGTGAAATACAAATGTTCGTACTGGGTCACCAATAGAAACGATTGTCAGTTAAGCTAGGTGATCATCACAACGCCATCCTGACCATAACATTACTGGCCTTCATACCCATCATGCAGTACTTTTGGTACCCATTTAGTGACCTTCTTCTTATTATTATCTAACACTGGTGATCATCATACAGTCATTTCATGTTAGTGACCATCACATTATCATCTAATGCTGGTGTTAAAATCACCCCATGTTCCAAAGTATAGTCTAGTGTTCATGGTCATCATACCACCATCCCATTCCATCATCATACCACCATCCTATTACATCATCATACCATCATACCATTACATCATCATACCATCGTCCCATTCCATCATCATACCATCGTCCCATTCCATCATCATACCACCATCCCATTCCATCATCATACCACCATCCTATTACATCATCATAACATCATACCATTCCATCATCATACCATCGTCACATTCCATCATCATACCACCATCCCATTCCATCATCATACCATCATCCCATTACATCATCATACTACCATCCCATTCCATCATCATACCATCATCCCATTACATCATCATACCATCATCCCATTACATCATCATACCATCATACCATCCCATCACCCTACCACCATTCCATTCCATTTTATCATCATACCACCATCCCAATCCATCATAATACCATCATCCACTTCCATCATCATACCATCGTCACATTCCATCATCATACCATTCCATCATCATACCATCATCTCAATCCATAATCATACCATCGTCACATTCCATCATCATACCATCATCCCAATATATTATCATACCATCATCCACTTCCATCATCATACCATTCCATCATCATACCATCATACCATTTCATCATCATACCATCGTCCCAAACCATTATCATACCATCATACCATTCCGTCGTTGTCCCATCATCCACTTTCATCATCGTCCCACCATCCACTTCCATCATCATACCATCATTCTATTAAATCATCATACCATTTCATACCATCATCCTTTTTCACATTGGTGACCATCAGATTATCTTCTAAAGTTGATCACCACCCCATGCTGATGACCTTCACACCACCATCCAGGTTCAGTAAGCAAAGCACTTTTGTTCTTTAGTCACCATGCCTACACCGATATTTATTTTATCAGGGGAAGATTTTAACGTTTGACTTTATTAGTGAACGTTTTTACACTTTGCTATCTCGGCTAAAGAAAGCAGCATCGACCAAAACATCATTTAACAGAACAGGAAATTGCCGCCGATGCTAATAGACGATTGAATTAACATCGGAAGAGTTAACGACGGGATAACCCTCAGATCGTAAGCTACTCTATAATTTACCATAACAGCAGCGCTACCTGCTAGCCGCGGCGCATTAGCATAATTAAGAACAAGATATTAGGAGAGAAGAAAGCAAGCCGCGTTATGCTATGTTTGGACCCGAAAGCTAATAATGAATTGGGTCACTAAACCAGCTGACCTTTATTACTATGCGTAGCCGTAGCCCATTCTTTATTGCAGTGGGATCCCAGGGCCCGGCGCACTAATGCTAGCATACATTACGGGCGCATAATGGTCTTGGCTAATCAGGATGCAGTCAGTCACTCGGCTCGGAGCGAGCGCCTGGCAGAAAATCGAGGACCTCCGCCTCCCGCAGGAGTAACGATGAAAAATGTTAGCCTTCGTGTTGTTTTTTATATAAGCACGCGCTAACGCAGGTTAGTAGCCATGATGAGAAGGACGAGAAGCTACACGGCTGTCGCTAAAGCCCCAGGCTGGGCCCAAAAATCGGGTTTGGACCCTTTGGACAAAGTGCTAGGATGTTTTTCAGGGAGTTTGCTTCGTGTTGACATGCTAGCATCGTCCGGTCAGCGCCCGAATTTAACAAAAGATGCCTGATAGCCCCGTGACGGGCCTCAGAACTGTGAGGTTTCAGCCATTCTAGGGTTAGGAACCATTTAAAGTGGTTAAAAAACCTACCTGCTCTGTGATGACATCATCGATTTCAGTTACAGTTTGAATTTTGTCGGTTAGAATTCGAATTTTGTCGGTTAGAATTCGAATTTCGTCCGTTAGAATTCGAATTTTGTCGGTTAGAATTCGAATTTTATCGGTTAGAATTCGAATCTAAACAGGCAACCGACGCATTTCAGCGGGAGCCTTATCGCTTTTTAAACTGAAGTCCTTTAAAGACGGTGAATCGGACCGACTCCGAATTTGCACCGCGCACACACGTAACGGAGTTTGAACCAGGCCTGTAGGTTAAACGGTTCAGGCTGGATTAATCCCGAAATATCTTGAAAAAGAAGAGAAGGGAGAGTATCATATATATATATATATATATATATATATATATATATTAAAAAAAATTTATTAAATTTTTTTTTTTTATGGGAAAATGTAGTATACGTTATTTATCTCTGCTTTTCAAAACTGCAGTTCCCTTTTCCTTCAGCAGGGGGCACAAGGGTTCGCTTGTACTCCTGCAATCTGTCATTCAGACATGAATTAGACGTATATAAGACGGATTTTTTGTCGAAGTATCGACAGGATCCGGCTTGTGTTTTTAATACATGTTTAATAATTGGGATTATGTGTTCAACCAAACGGCCACTTTCCTTGAAAAAATATTTCGACTTTTCTGGTCGGAGGCTTCTTAGCCGGCCCGGGGCTCTACCTGTGAGGACACGACCTCACCCTTTATTTATTATTTTATTATCAGACAAAGAAACGACGGTTATTGAGATTAAACCGCCTGCCGAACCCTGATTGAACCGATCAAGCGGGGCGATGAGACGCCGGGGCGAGCCAGCTCTCGGCCCATTGTTTGCTTTTTGGCACGTCGATCAGCGCGGGGGCAAAATTGGGAAATAAATGGTAGGGCCACCTGGCAGGTCGTCAGAGGTTCGAATTGCAGCGGGTTCGGCGAAACGAAGGCCAATTTGCCACCATTGTATAAATTAATTACAGAAAGATTTGTGAAAAGCTTTTCATCAGGGCCTCTGCTGTGATTATTTTTTTTTTTTCCTTCTCTCTCCTCGCGCTGAAATGTCAGTTTGCTCATGTGAAGCCCGGCGCCGCTCCCATTGGCTGAAGACGGAGTGAAGCCTGTTATTGCGGTCGTTAGAGGACGGAGATGCATTTTAACGAGGCCGGCTTTGACGTGCTTTGACTGTGCGCTAAGAGGTAATCAGGGCCCTCACACCAGCCATCGCCGTGCAATTTCCCTCTCGGCGGTGGGCAATCACGGGCGCTGGAGAGCCTCCGGAAGTGATTCAGACTGAATTAGGGGGCCCGGCGCGGGACCGGCTGACTGCTGATCAGAAAACCAGAAAACAATCAGTCCTGAACAGAAATCTGATTTTCCCTCAGCTCGGAGAAATTAAAAACAGCATGGCTTTCACTGTTCATCTCGCCAGCGGTCCTGCCCGTGCCCTCAGCCCCGGGAAACGGAAGCGTTAAAGCGGACGGCGTTTGTTTGGCCGTTTGTTTGGCCGTTTGTTTGTTCAGACGACCGATTGATTGACAGATCGTTTGCAGCACAGACTAGTCTGAGACACTTTGATTCCGGCGCTGCTGCCACTTTGCTTGGGCCAAGCTTTGCCCGTATCTGACTGGTTCTGGTGCCCCTTTTGGGGGGGTGGGGGTGGTGGTGGTGGGTTGTTTACAGAAGGTTTACAGAAGATCCAAAAGAAACTCCCTTTCGGAAACTCCAACGCAAAGGCAGGATCAAAAGGAAACAGGGATTAAATAAATACGCCGGAAATATAACCGACCGTTACCGTTTTGATTTTCGTGGCGCCAGCCTTGCCATTTCGCCCCCTTTCAGCCCCGAATTTGGAGGGTGCGCACCACCCCTGCGCACTTCACAGTCTGTTCAATAGCCGGTCTGCTTTTCTGACCTGTTCGTCCACACGTAAAGCTTATAGGTCATGAAAAATGATTAATTATCCTCATTTATATTTTACATTTAATATATTTTAACTGGTCCGACCCAAACCCCAACCCTGGGAGCACCTAGGAACCCTACGAGATCTTTATCCTCTCACCTACAGCCGGCCCTAACCTTAACCTCACTAGTCTACAGAAAGCTTTTGGCTATTTTTGTTTACTTTTTATAAGTTTCCGTTTTTGTACCAGCAGCCAATAAAGACGTGAGAACGAACCAGAGTCAGAACTGCCTGGTTTTCCTATCGTTGTGAGGACATTCGGTCCCCACAAGACAACACACGGACTATAAACAGCCGACCGAGCTGTCCCAAGGTACCGAAAACCTCACCAGAGGTGGGACACGAGCGGGACTAATTTGGTGGTTGTGCTAGGCGATACAGACAGAGCTCCAGAAGTGTTAGGGCAGCTCAGGTAGCCCCTGCAGGTCAGACTGTGTGTGTGTGTGTAACAGAGAGCGGTGTGTGTGTGTGTGTGTGAGTGTCCTGGGCGCTGCTGGTCGGGTAACCCTGACTTGCTCTGTTCGTTTCTTTGGTGGGCGAGCAGTGAACGGCGGGTGGTCCACGTGGGCTACGTGGTCGGCGTGCAGTGCCGTGTGTGGCCGTGGCTGGCAGAAGAGGAGCCGGAGCTGTACTAACCCCACCCCCCTGAACGGAGGCTCCACCTGCGAGGGTCAGAGCGTCCAGACGAGCGCCTGCACTGCCACCTGTCCAGGTAACGCCGACCTGCTCGCTTGCTGTGGAAACCCTGCGGATAAAAAAAACAAAACAGCTTAGAAACGTCACGAGGAAAAAAAGCATTGCGAACCACAAGCAACCAGTAATAACCATAACCAAACCAGTAATAACCATAACAAACCATAACCAAACCAGTATTAACCATAACCAAACCAGTAATAACCATAACCAAACCAGTAATACCCATAACAAACCATAACCAAACCAGTAATAACCATAACCAAACCAGTAATAACCATAACAAACCAGTAATAACCATAACCAAACCAGTAATAACCATAACAAACCATAACCAAACCAGTAATAACCATAACCAAACCAGTAATAACCATAACAAACCATAACCAAACCAGTAATAACCATAACAAACCAGTAATAACCATAACAAACCAGTAATAACCATAACAAACCACAACCAAACCAGTAATAACCATAACAAACCAGTAATAACCCTAACCAAACCAGTAATAACCATATCAAACCATTAATAACCATAACAAAACCAGTAATAACCATAACAAACCAGTAATTACCTTAACAAAAAACCATTAATAACAATAATCAAACCAGTAATAACCATAACAAAACCATTAATAACCATAAAAAACCCATTAATAACCATACCAAACCAGTAATAACCATAACAAAACCAGCAATAATCATAACAAACCAGTAATAACCATAACAAACCAGTAATAACCATAACAAACCAGTAATAACCTTAACAAAAAACATTAATAACAATAATCAAACCAGTAATAACCATAACAAAACCATTAATAACCATAACAAAACCAGTAATAACATAACAAAACCAGTAATAACCATAACCAAACCAGTAATAACCATAAAAACCCATTAATAACCATAACAAACCAGTAATAACTATAACAAAACCAATAATAACCATAACAAAACCAGTAATAATCATAACCAAACCAATAATAACCATAACAAAACCAGTAATCACCATAACCAAACCAGTAATAACCAGTAATAACCATAACCAAACCAGTAATAACCAGTAATAACATAACAAAAAACAGTAATAACCATAACAAAACCAGTAATAGTGTTGTATTATACAGTATTTATTATTAATTATCTTTTTTTATATTTTGGTTTTAGAATATTTTAGAATGCTATAAACCATCTGTAACCTTCAGACCTTAGCTCTCCAGAGGCGGGATATGAACCTCAGTACTGTAGGGGTACTAACCTTTCCTGAATAGATTATAGTACCAGTAAAACCACTACATATCTACGCCTTATTAATACCAACCATTAAACCCATTAAACCCATTAAACCCATTATCCATGTCACCATGAGTCAGACTTGAGCTGTTCCTCTAGATCACGTGATAATGATCCTCCAGATCCACCAGGCGTCTGTAGATCTGCTGTAAACATGCTATATTTATCCCAATTCTGCACTCCCGGAGAGGGATCTGCGCCTCTGAGTCGTACCGCTGAACGTTCGCCTGTCACTGCCTCTTTCATCGTCCCGTCACCGTTAGCGTTAGCGTTAGCGTTAGCGTTAGCGTAAAGTTCAGCACGTGTCTCTCTGTGCTGAGGTGTTGAAAACCTGACAGCTGCAGATCCGACCGAATAACGGCTTTCTGTCACCGTAAAATATTATCAAAATATTCGATTAATCCATTAAATTAAATTAATAATGCTCAAATAAACGTCAAACAGTTCTGCAGCAGGGCCTAGAGATCAAGTTTTTATTTTATTTTATTTATTTATTTTATCATGTTTATTATTTATTATACATACTAGTATCTTCCCTTCTCTCTTTCTCTCTCTCTGTCTCTCTGTCTCTCTCTGTCTCTCTCTATCTCTCTCTCTGTCTCTCTTTCTCTCTCTCTCTCTCTCTCTCTCTCTCTCTCTGTCTCTCTCTCTCTGTCCCTGTCTCTCTCTCTCTCTCTGTCCCTGTCTCTCTCTCTCTCTGTCTCTCTCTCTCTGTCTGTC
>JAUZSU010202449.1:2959-23207 GCA_034780255.1 Parotocinclus maculicauda
ACCTAAATAGTATAAAAACAAAAGGCACACATAAAAGAGTCTCTAAGACGCTGCAGAAATACAGAATTTTGTACAAAAGTCCCCTGAAGAATCTCTTAATGTTCAGTTCTTATCATTAGAAGAAAAATTCTACATTTAGTCATTTAGCAGAGACTCTTATCCGGAGCAACTTACAGTCCAAGCAATTAAGTTAAAAGTTAAGAGCTTCATTCAGGAGAAGTGGCAAACTGGCAATGGTGGAATTTTTCCATAGTCCAGCACTTTAATTGCTAGACCACCACAGTCCCTTAGGAAAACCTGTCCTTTGAGTAGAGGTGTCCAGACTTTTGCATACATCTATAATTTACATATTAAAACTAATGAAAGATGTTTACTTAAAATAAACCAATGTCCTCTAGGCTGCTCAAGGAGTTTGAGTCCCCTTTTGAGTCTAATGTTTTGAGCTTTCAGCATGTATCAGTTATCCACAAAGTACCTGGGTTGATAGTGGGCATATAGTTTATTTTGCTAATAAAACTAGTCGGAGAGGAACATGAGGAATACTTTCCTCTGGTTTGTTTTGGCTAACACATGCACTGAGTTCCAGAAGGAACCATGTTTACAGGATATATTTGTTGTTGGGAGGGAATTTCTCCTGGCTGCAACTCTATTTTGACCTGCTAATTTATCTAGTCAAAATACACTTGCAGAGTCACCATCCCTTTTAGCAAAAAGACAACCTGTGGGAATGGAGTCACTCTTGTACATTTTACTTCTCTTTCAGTTGATTATTTGTGAAAAGTGAAGTTGATGATACAGCTCACAATATTTGTGCCTGCTCTTTTACATCAACTTTCACACTGTTAGTATTTGTAGAGTAATTAAGCTCTATATCTGTGTAATGCAATAGGACTACTTTTAAGACTTCAATAACATTATTTTCATTATTTCAATGTTATCTTGTTCACTGTGACGTTTCTATCAGAGTTCAGCTGATGCAACTTATTTATTTTCTTAGATAACTGATGCAATGGCAAATAACAGCATACTCAGGTGAGGTAATATAAAAAAAAGTGTTTTTATAGAAATAAATTAAAAATACCATTAACCCAGACCAACAAAAGTGGGATGTGACAGGAAAAACCTGCACTACCATGCACAAAAGAGAATTAATATTTTCTTGATGTTTTTAAGACAGGTGCTGGTCAATGCAAAATACTGTTTCAATTTGTCTAGCCAGTGCAGTTATGACAAAGGCAAGTGGTGGCGAGAGGCAAGTCACGTATACACAGCCTTTGTCTCTGTTTGCACCTCCACTAGCACTGCGTGTCTTCTTGTGATCTCTGTCTCTTCACAGAGGAGGTAGGAGTCTCAGCTCTGTCTTACTATTCTGGGATGGCGTACTGTTTTTCTTTTCACGCTTCCAGTAGGATGTGCGTAAAAACAGCCTTCTTCCAGGCTGACTAAAAATAGCCCTATTTTTATCACAGGATTAAAACAATTCCCCCTTTTCAGACCAGGGCCGAATTGAATGCTATAATAAACTCTAATATATGAGATCACCTTTGTTGAGGCCAAGAAAACAAATTATTTAGATCAAATCAAACTCAAGGTAAATTTTTAGTGGGGTTTAAAAATGAGTGGGGTTTAATTCTCCAAATGTTTAGTTTATAATATTGTGTCTGGATAAGGTACTTTAGTTGGTTTGTTTATGTATGCTGTCACAGTTATCATGTAGTTAACGCTAGCCTACGTTGTTGGCTTTGATTTGCTCTCATTCTAGTGTTAGCATTTGTTTTAGTCATATCTGTTTAAAAAACACAGGCAGACACAGACTGGGATTTGGATCACCTATGCTATAAACTTTTGGTGGACCTGTAACAATACCCATCCATCCATTATCTACTGCTTAATCCACACAGGGTCACGGGCCAGCTGGGTGTCACCAGGCAACTCTGGGAGCAAGAGCAGGAACAACCCTAGACCATCATAGGGCATACGCACAGTCACACACTAAGGGCTACTTTAAAGACACCACTTAATCTAACACACATGTCTTTGGACTGTGGGAGTACTCGGCGTAAACCCACACAGACACAGGGAGGACGTGCAGACTCCACACAGAGAGGACCCAGGCCGCTCCACCCTGTGATTGAACCCGGGACCTTCTTGCTGTGAGGCAGCAGTGCTACTCACCATGCCACGTGCTGCTACTTGTTTGTCCAATAAATTGTATTATGTTTGACTTTTAATTTGTTGTTGGGTTATAATCTTTCAAATTAATAGCTCAGTTTCTTATTCACTTTGCTCGTAAAACCAGTAGTCCAAAATGGTGGATCTTTAACTAAAGAGTTGGTGGGACTGACTGGTGGGGGCTGACTGGTGAGGAGTGTGACGTAACTATAAAGCAGTATTCGAAACGGCTCTAAGAAGAATATGAAGCCTGAAACCTAAATATTTTAACTTACTGACAGAAAACAGATGGATGAGGTGATAACATTTCATTCTTATGTATGACATTAGTACACTAAAAATCTTAGGCCACCATTAAATTTGTTGTTTTATCATGGGTATAATGACTTTATATAACATATTGTCAACACTTTTACCCAAAATAAAAAAAAAAACTTTTCCTATGATGTTAATTTTAATATTTGTTTAACATATTTTAGTCTTTTTACCTTGCTTCCTTTCCCGAAAAAAGTGGTTCCTTGGCTGCTAACCTTCGAAAAATAACCATTACTTTTTAATAATACTGCATACATTTCAGTATAAAATGCAGTATTTACTTCTAATCTGAATACCATCTAGCGCTCTACAGGAAAGGATCCCATTTGTTTCCTATGGTAGACCACTACTCAGTGATGGGCAACATTTCCTTTCCATTATTCAATGGTATTTCCTGTCTCTGCCAGGTAATGCTAGACATTTACTGAAAGACAAGCTGCACTGTTCCTGCATGATACATAAGTAAAATATCCCACTTTCAGCTCAAGAAGATATGTAAACCTTTACCTTCTACTATCAGCTCAGCTCGTGTGAAGTCACAGCTTAGTTTGTTGCAGGCTGTGCATGTGTAAAGACCACTGTCCTCCTTCTTTACTCTCTGGATGGTCAGAACACGATTAGAATCCGTCAGAATAACACCTAAAAAGCAAACAATTCATATGAAACCATATACAGAACATAATGCATTTATAACAGATATGATTAAACAAAGCAATGATTAAACAAAGTACAACAAAGTACAAATTAAGCAACAATACTGCAAGTTCATACTTGTAAACTAAAGTAAAAGTACAAACATGTAAGTGCCATTTAACATTCATCTGATCAATGTCTATTCGCTTAACGACTAAGGTTTCAACAATTATAACAAATTATTATAGGAAATAAAATCTGAACTTGTTAAGATTTGGATGTTGTGGCATAAACAGCTGGTCAAATCAAAACTTTTTTGTAGTCTACTTTGCTTAACACTACAAGCCCAGTGCCAGCTTCACCTACATACAAATGCAGAGCACTTCAAGGGTTTCAAAGATGATATTGCATAGTCTGTTACTGTAAAATTACTGTTTCTTTAAGTGGACTCATTCCCTCTTGTATGTATACATGTACCATGTATGTTTATTTTGGTTCTACAGTGTGTGTGATTATAAATGTGCGCTTGTAACTGAAAACCATGGTGTTATGTATTTCCTGGCACCTTCCTAGTGGTTTCAGATGCTGCATAGATGGTAGCATTCCACAATTTTTTTTAATAATGCAATTGTTAAATGGCATATACCTGTACTTTATCTAAAAAAACTAAAGTATTATATTTTATCATTACAACTTTACAAAATGACTTTAATAAAAGCAAACAGTGACTTACCAGATCCCTGAATGACAGTTTGATTGTTTTTGGTCCAGGTAATGTTGGGGGTTGGTGTGCCCCTTGCTTCACACACCATCATGATGGAATCACTAACATTTACTCTCTTATCACTCATGTTATTGACAATCCATGTTGCTTCCAAAGCTAATGTGAAAATTAAGGGGAGAAAATGAAACGACACAGCTGTGCACTCTTTCTTCATTGTAATCAAGACTCTACTGATGCGGCTGGTCACATTGTGCACAACTCATCTCAGTTACATTGACACTCAAACATTTCAGACATCGAAGGGACCGTTCAAAAGTTTTTTTGCCCAAAAAAATGAAACAAGAATTCTGACTTCGGACATAAGCACCCTAAATAAAACGTCAAATAGTACAGGGTGCGCTCTTTCAACCATCTCAAACTGGATGAGAGTGCCACCCATTGACTGTTCAGTAGGGTGTATGGTCACCCAAGACTGCCAAAACACATTGACAGTGATGGGGTATGGACAGGATCAGATTGTCCTGCAGTTTTTGTTGAATCCTCTTTATATTAATATTGAATAATCTTTGTTAGCAATGTATATCAGATAACGGGCACACCACTGTCCCAGTTATAAGACATGCTGAAACTGTGTTCACCTCACTTTTAAAGTTTCACTTTATATTCACTTATTTCACATCGTTGTATGCATCATATTACATTAATTTGGATAATTCATGCTTTTAGTCATTAGCCACATACAAAACTACATACATTTGGGTGTGGGGAATGGATTCATCTCTTTTACATTACTTCTTATAGGGAAATTCGACCTTGAACAAATTTGAATTCAAAGAGCCTTCTGGACCTAATTAATTTTACATTTTGATGGTTCCACTGTATTAGAAAATGAATGAATAACTGATTGAATGCATGTTTTATGTACCACGATTTACAAATGTTCACTGAAAAAGAATTACTGTTATATAACAAGCACAGGCCTTCCCCCTTCCTTCCTTCATTCACAGAGTGTTAACTAATCGCTTTAACGTAGGAAACCTGCATCATCACTTCAGTTCCACATTTCTTACCTCTGAGTTGCAGGTAATGCAGCAGGCAGGTTTTTTCACTGCTGTCTGCGTTCTCCACACGGCACGCGTACAAACCCTGATCCTGCTTGCTCGCCTTGGGTAAGGATAGGTCCAGGGTGGCATTGGTGCCCTGCACACCTAAGGTGGTGGCATTGGACCGGGAGAGTGAGGCCAGCACTAGGCTGCTACAAGGTACTGCAGAGGGCAACTCATGTGGATTGGACACATTCAACACCCGATACCAGCTCAGACTGGAGTACAGCATGCGATCAACTACACAACGTAGCATCACATCCTCCTCCTCTATGGGGCTGCTAGAAGGGAAAACACTCAGGTTGAGGAAACCTGGAAAGAAGACAAAATAAAGAGAGATTTTACAACATTTTGCTCAATTGCAGTTTAATACAATATAATCAGAGAACAAAATTAAATGCCACACATTTCTGCCAGTTCAAATGCAACACCACTATTTATTTTCTGAATTAAACCCAACAGATTTTGTTGTATTCCAGTTTAATCTGGCCATGGTTGTGAGAGATTTGGAGCTTATTGGCTCAGATGTACACCCTGGATAGGATGGCAGTTCATTTCAGAGCACAGGGGTCAATGCTGCAAGTTGTTTGATCTCCTTTCCCCCAGACACAGTGATCATGCCTCTGTGGGAACACCAGGAGTGGAAACCACTAGTCACCACTAAGCTGGATTGCCCATCACCACTGTATGTGTGTGTAAGCGAAGGGGTGCTTATATGATCAGATTTATCTGTTGTCTCTTGTGTAGTAGGTTTGTTAAAGGGCGGTAGCACAGACTAAGCTTACCCGTAGGGTGTGCCGTAGGACCCACGGCCAGCTCATGGGAGGGGGATGTCAGGGTTAACATCATGTAATAAGAGTGTATAAGTGTATATATTGTTTTTTTTGTGTTATGAAGAAATTGTAAACGTGTTCATGTTTGTTGGTAGTTTTGATGAAAAAGTGCAACATATTCACACCTGGAAGGAATGGTTCAGTCCAAGGGTAGGGCCTATCCTATATGATGGGATGGGGATGTAAGAGTTGACCTCATGCTGAAAGGGAGCTGAGGGAGTGAGAGCCACTCTAAACCCTTTTGTGGGAACCTATTGTTTGAAGTAGGGATAGGGGTACCTATTTTCTTTGTATCTGATTCTCTGGAGTCCTGCTATTTCTCCTCATTAATGTTTTTTTTTTTTTTACTTGACTACCCGATGACTTTGTGCCTCCATTATGATTGGTTGGTGAAGCATTGTCACACACCTGTTAGTATGTAACTACTGCAACTTCTGTTACCAGTGCTTTGTGAATATAGCTATTGCCTGTTCTACAATGCCCCAGTTTACAATATTTCGTTTTACAATGGGAATCCAAATTTAAATATAAATACACATTCAGCAGTGTACTCTGAATATTTTTATTTTGCCTGGGCAAGCGATATGCAGTACGAGATTCTCTTGCACTATCCCCTTTAGGAAGTCAACAGTGCTTGATGTTGTGTAGAAAGTTGGGAGTGATGAGAGCTGGTAAATGTCATGAGAAAAAGCTGTGGTCACACAATAATCAGTCTTGTTTTTCACTGTCAGTAATTAATCAATAAATTACAAGAGATATGGAATACTTTATTATAAAATAAGCTTTATGTTAATGACTTTGTCCAGTTAGTAGTTTAATGTAAGTGTTGTAAACATGTTTAAGGCGCTATCCTGTGTTAGATCAGAAAACTTGTCAGCGTATGATGTAGAGAGTCACATGGCAGGAGAAATGAACGCTGGTGTGTATAAGTTTGTATAAGGAAGGCTATGCTATGATATATACAGTATATACTGAACACGTCAGATGAACTTTGCTGTAACGTATCCTTAACGGAAATGGAGAGCACCTGTATATGAAATTTGCCAACATGTGAAACAGAGCTATCACTTACGTGTCACTTGAAACACAATGACTCTGTCGTTCACTCCTATTTTGTTGGAAGCAATGCATCTAAAAAGAGCATGAGCCACAGCTTTCTGAATCTTCAGTGTGCTCACAGTCTGTAGGAGAAACACACCAGAAATGATACAATATATAAATGATAATGATAAATGATTAGTGTACAAAAATACACAACAGGAACATTGTTATTTCCCATATAATTTGTATTTGTTGAAGCTGCTTGTCATTACCTTTAGCGAACTGTCAATAAAGGTGGTGGGTTGGCCGATTTGGTTCCTCCCTGTGTTGTTTGAAATCTCCCTCCATTTTCCTTCACACTTTGTGTTCTGGTATGACCTGGGCCTTCAACGAGACACAATGACGTGATTCACATGCACGTTCTGCAAGAGTTACGCATGTACACAACACTACAACTGTATTCAGAAATACACATATACCACAATATCAGACTCTATTATTATATCCTAGGTAATTCTATATTGTCAGAGTTGAAAATAACATACAATACATACTTTTAATAACATAATAAAAATATGGTATTGTTTACTTGTTATTAACTTAAAAATTATATTAAACATTACAGAATAATTTTGCAAATGGGGGCAGCACAGTGGCTCCGTGGGTAGTAAGAAGCTCCTGGGTTCGATCCAGAGTAGAGTACACACTAAATATTTGCCACTGTAGTCAATGTTTTTTGATTTTTAACGCTGCATACAAATTACCTGTGTGTTGTACTTCTATCTTTAGTGATTTATGAAGGTTAATTAAAATGTGAAGAAATATTTATTAGGTTTATTCATTGTAGAGGCTCATTTCACTCGGAACATCAACACACTGTATATAGATAATCTGAGGGGACCAAGTTTTTCAATAGCACTTTAAGAAACAAATAATAAATAGATAAATAACACTAAATAGATAGACTTAGTTATTTATGTCCCCATTACATAATTTACTGTATGTACATATAAAATATGACAGGAAACATCAGCAAACAGTATGTGCAGACTTGCCATTATCTTATCATGTACAAAGCAGAAGGACAAGGTATCAAGACGCAGAAAATATTATTTTCTTATGAAAATGAGAACGCATTACACAACATAAAGCATAAATAATTTTAGATACAGCTACTGTGACATTGTTTGATCAAGGTCAAAAGGATGTTGAACATTTATAGGAATTTGTTTTTAGAACAACAGGAAGTTGTGATGAGGGGAGCGGAAACAGCCAAAGGTGAAGACTGAAGATAAGGCTGTCATGATATGTCCAACCAAAAACGTCCAGGACTCAGTCACGACATCACTAAAATCAAAGTTCTAAACAGTATTACAACAGTTCTGAATTAAATTTTGATTAAAGTTTACATGTGAATTCAGTCATTTATAGTGAGAATCAAAATCAGAGGCATAGGTATACAACAAGAACTGAAGACATTTGGGTAAAACGTGGAAGTATTTCAGGTTTGGACACATTTAGTATTAGACTGTTTCTGCATACCCAACAATTCTATGACTTTTATTACATTAATGATAACATCCAGCACAATTCAGGCTATTTTTTTTCAACCACTGAACAGATTCATTGTGTCATGTCTGAATCACATCCTCTTATCAGCTAGGAGCTGGAGTTCATGCTCATTGTCTTTTGTGTTTGTTTTTCATTTGAACGCCTTGTCACTCAGCTTAACATTCAGCACACTTTAACCTTCAAACAATCACCAAGCCGTGGCTTTGTGTAGCAAGACCCATAACACACACCCAAATAAACGTGTTCACACAGTAAAGAATAACACCTGCTGCTATTCATAAACACAATCACTTCAAAATTAATCTGAACTATAAAAATCCAAACAGCTACCAAAACTGCAATTGTTTCAACATGTGGCAGAACAGAACGTGAACACGAAAGCCATAAAGTGACACAATGAGCAATTGTGGTGTCCAGTCAAATAAAATACAAACAAAACCAGAGCTTTAACTGCATTTGTTGTGTTGGTCTATAAACACATCCAGGTGCAAAGTTAAGAGGAAACTCGGAGGAAATAGTACACACGCAACTGAAGGTAAGACGTTATTACTGCAGATTTTAAAGTGGTACAGTAGCAAAGATTATTTTCACAATAGCTTTAGTTTATTTGACATGAGAAAACTGATATTTATGTTAGAATTTTCCATGATTTATAGCAAAGTTATTAGTTTGAACTGATTTGGTTGTTGACCTGTTAGTGACAACTTTGCTTGATATTCTATCTTTTAAAAATCAAGAAAACAATTTAAATAAATATTTTTAAATGCATGATGTTGTTATCCCACACATTTGTGTAAGCAATATTTATAGTTACTGTAATCACTAGAAAATCCACATCACATTTACACCTACCATGAATGGAATTCACTTAATTTTACACCAAAGTTGCCAGAGCCCACCGTCACATGGTCCAAATTCTAAACTTGGAATCCTCACTCCATAATACTCTTTTTTCACTGATCTTCATTCCAGTCTTTATGAGCTTTAGCATATTTTAGCCTGTTCATCTTGTTCCCTTCCAGAAAAAGTAGTTTTTCTTCCTAAAAAACATTCCCTAACAAGCTGTAGAAGGAACTATTTGGCATCCTGATGAATCTACCATATCCTGCTAGTGTAAGTGTAAGGGAAAGTCGCACTAATACTTACCACCACTGCTGTCTATGAAAGCTGTTTTTCAAATATTGTTTTGTCGTTTTTTAAACGGCATAAAAATGTTCTGTGTTTTTTTGAATTTTAATACAGAGACTAAGAAATAATTATATATGGTCATTATACCATTGGTGAAACTCTCTCATTGTGGCCTAAGACTTGTGAATGTGTATTTATAATAAATAGTTTGTTAAGGCTAATTGCTAACTTTATGAGGACATTAATATGATTTGTATAATGATGCAGCAATATTCCTAATGGATTATATGTGCACTAGTAAGACTAGTAGAATGTTGCAAAACATCTATTGTAACTCGTATATAAATTCATATTTATCCGTTTGAAGATCCAACTACATGACATTGAAACTTACTGAAATCTAGATGGACAGTCCTCACTGGGCATCCACTGCCACTGGATGGAGACAGGACTGGAGCCTCCAGATGCGGTGCAAGTCAGAGTGGGACTGCTGCCAAACATGTGAACATTTCGATCCATGGGTACCTCCTTCTCAAAGATCTTAGGAGGAGCTGTTAAAAAGGTGAGAGTTACAATTGATACAGTCTTACAATTCAACTTATGGTGGGTTAAGGGGCTTGCTCAAGAATTCAACAGTGGCAACTGGGCAGGGGTGGAGTTTAAACCCTGGACCTTGTGGTCCATAGTTCAGTACCTTAACCACTGGGTCATCACAGTCCCACGTCCCGACTAAATAATGAGAAGAGGTCAAGAATGGAAATAGGAGGAGAAGAGAAGAGATGTACCATTGACCAGTAATTGAAATGTCCGTTGTTGCACTTCTCTGGTGATCTTATTGGTCATGACCACAGTGTAATTCCCAGCATCCTTTTCTGTGACTTCATATATAGTAAGCGAGTCTCTGGATGGCTTCATTCTATACTCTTCATTAGAAATGAATTGGTCATTTTTAAACCTGGAGAAACAAAACAGAGAACCTAATATATCTATGGTTCGAAAAACTTATTAAAACATATTATATAAGCTTTTTATGGGTCTAATTGAAAAACAAAGGAAAAAATAAGTTCAGGCATGGCATGATTGGCATGATCATCCTGCAACAGCGACCTCTGTCAGCAATGTAATAGGACTGTTGTCCCATCAGGGCATCCTTCGATTTGGACCTTATGTTCTCCAGAATATTCAGTTGACACCCACAACTTAAAACATACATATAGCTAGGCCTGTACAAATACTATATTTATATATTTATACTGTTTATACTTATCCCTGATACACTATGCAAATAAACACACAAGTAACGTATTATTTTATCCTGATCAACTTTATATCATGTCTTAGGAGTTTACCCAAAATTTAATCAGGAAATACCAATGTTTACGTCACAAAACCTTTAGAATTTGTCCTGTAAATATAACCTAAAACATCATCAGATTTTCGCACAAATACTAAAAGTAAATGAGTACCCAGTTCAGCAAATGAGTCAGAAATATTATACTTTATCAACAAATATTATACAATTTATTGTTTGAGTGAAGCAATCCAATATTACATACGATATCTGTGAGTGACAAACACATATGACCCTTTAGTATCTGGCACAATTTCCATGTTCAACAATAACCGCAATGCTGATAACTGTTGATCAGTCCTGCATGTTAGCAACTTCAACTCATGTTAACCACTTCCTTGACATTTCTATTGGATTAAGGTCAGGATATTGACTTGGCCATTACATACGATTAACTGTATTCTTAAAGTTTAACCATCATTTGGTAGAACAGCTTGGGTCAGGATCATTTTCTTACTGCATGACCCACATCACATTCTCTTGATATTCACTTCATGGCCAAGATATGCTCAGTTGTTCTTTACAATTTGCTGACATAATTCATAAATCATCGCCCCCTCAATGATGGCAACTCATTCTGGCCCAGATGCAGCAAAACAGGTCCAAACCATGATCCTGCCACCACCATGTTACACAGATGGTACAAAGTTTTTTTGTGCAGACATAACGCATCCACAAGATGCTTTTTCATTTGCCTTTTGAATTGCCCATGTGCCACATGATGGGCAGCAATGTTCTGTTTTTAACAGCAACGGCTTTCTTCTTGTAAACCTAGCGTGCACACCATTGTTGTTCAGTGTTCTCTTAACTGTGGACACATCAACATTAACATTAGTCAGTGTGAGAGGGGTCTTTTTTGGAAGTTACCCTGGGTTCCTTTGAGACCTTGCAGACTAGTACACCTCTCGCTGGTGGAATGATTTTTGTTGGTTGACTCAGTAACAGTAGTCTTGATTTCCTCAATCTGTCTGACTGTGAATTTGGTATATAACATTTTGCAACCTTTTTCAGTTGAGCAGCACTTTTCTGATGTCCTTAGAAAGCTTTTGTTCATAGTGTGTTGTGAGGAGTCTGACAGATGTCTTTTCTTTAAATACAACAAAGTGCTCAATGCCTTTCATCCTTTCATCTCACTGAAATCATCAATGTAAATTTTAATTGAACTGTCTGTACTATTCAGCCTGAACTAAGTTGTTGTTAAACAAACAAATATGTTGACCTCTCATATGTAAAAAATGCATACACACTATGTGCATTCTTGTGACTTACCACTTCACATTAGGTTCTGGATAAGCGAAATACTTGACTGGTATCTTTGCTTCCCGTTGCCCTATGTTAACATCCACGGTTTGAACCGACTGATCATTGATCACTATAAAGGGTTTCTCTGCAATGAGAAAATTATTAAAATATTTTAGTCAAGTGGCAATAAACAGACTGATATGCTTACAAATCACAGCTTATTGAATAACTATACCGCATTTGGTCATTATTTAATAATTAGATTGTTTTAGAAGGAGTGTAAAAACAATATGTTCTGCATATTAATGAAGGTTACGTTTATGACTGCAGAATTCTGTTGGCTGGATTTTGGTCCTTAAGCCTAAGTACATAAAATGAAGCAGGATTCCTATCTCTGCTGTGAAATTAAATTAACAGCAGCCTTTTTGGTGTACATTCTTATGTTATGTGTCAAAGTGAATGTAGATGTCTGATTATGGTAAAGTCAGTCAGCTAAACCGATCTGGTTAGCTAGCCACCTTCAAAATATCCATATAATTTTAATTTTAATTTAAAAATCTGCTTCCAGGATTTATTTTCTTGGTCCTCCAACATTCAATTAGATATTTTGTTTAAAATGTTAAAAAATTACATTGCTTTTTGTCATTCTGTAGGAAATGTCATTACAACCTGTTTAAAGTATTTCTTGAGCAGTTCAGTTAGCAAACAATGGTAACTACATGGTAACATAGAGTTTCCATGAATCCTTAATCTTTAAGATCCCAAAAGTATATTGGTCATGTATATTCTTAAAACTAAAAAAAATAATTAGAATGAATTTATCAGTTCAATTATTCAAATAAATTAATACAGCAATGTAAGTTTAGTTACATTATAACATATAACATACCATCTCACATAGCGACTGCTTCAGTGTTCAAATATATATATTATATTTAAATTAGAGCAGAATGTGTATGAATTAGACCAGGAAACAAAGCATGTCCTACCTGTACATAATTGTTTAGTTATCATTTTCAAGGCTGGAAAAGCTACAGACCTGGTATGATTTTTTTCTACAGATGTTATATGTATATAATGTAATAAGATTAGAAATTAAAATGGATTCTGATACTGTATTTCCATGATCAAACTATGAGGGCATCCACAAGTTACATTTAAAACAAGGGTATTAGTGTGGAGTTTACCAATTTCTCAATCAAACCAAATTCCTCTGAATTTTGTTTACAGGATAGTAGGACATAAAGTTAGAAAGCTAAATAATGGACTTAGCAGAAACCTATAAATGTGTCATATTGAGAGTTACTGGATTATTCAGTACAACATATTCTACTGAAGAATCCAGAAAAGCTTGCTTTATATACAAGCTAGTGTTGATGAAATAGCAGTGCTGACTAATTAGAAGGGTATTCCACAAATGTTTGGCTATTTAATGTATATACAGTATAGCACACACACTGCACAACAAAAAGCTTAAACCTAAAACCTAAAATCTGCAAAATAGTCACTTAATAAACTGTTGTCACTAAAATTGTGTGAAATGTGTGATTACTCATTAGTGATTCATTACATACCATAAACTATAAGTGATGCTCGGCTACTTTTGATCATTTGACCGCTGGACGCTATGCACATATATTCCCCTGTATCATTGACTGTCACGTTGTCCATAATCAAGAAGTTTGTCAGTTCCAGGGAGTTCCACAGCTTCTTCTTGTAGGATTTAGTCTCATAGTGTGGCCTAATGGGATTGTTGGGGTCTCTCTGATAGCACAGGAAGGATCAGAGTTAAACTACTTGGAGGCTATGACAAAACTGACAACAAAACAGACTCAAACAAAATCAGCTGTTATAGGATTTTCATATCCTACTCAAGATTACTCCTACAAATTATTTAATAGACATATTTAATGTCACAATTCACTCACAAAACACTTCTGCAATAGTTCAGAAAGCTATTTGTTTACTCAGTTTGTTATACAGCTTAACACATGTGGTTACAGATAGAAAGATAACATCAAAAATCTCACTGACACACTGATCCAATTCAGCACCACAGCGTTAACTGTATACAGGGTTATACTGGGTTAACTTGCATACAGAGCAATGTTGAAACCAACCTCCAACACTCTCACATAGCACATGTAGGCTCATTCACGTAGACTAATGCAACAGGAATAAGGATTTTAATCAGATTTTATTAATGGACAACTTACCACAAATGTAGTAACCAGTGGTTTCCACTTCATTCATTATTTTGTAATATGTTGCTGTTTGGTTTTGAACACTATATTAAATAATAATATTTCAATTTAATATAAATGGAAACAGTAAAGCTTAAGAAACCATGGTGCTACTACAGTGCAACCGGTGATAAAAATGTGCTTTCGATGCCTTTTACTGAAAACTATTTGAAATGAAATTCCACAGCACCATACACCTTCAAGAGTGTAAGAATAATTACTCAATTACTCAGCTTTATGAGCATGGGAGAAACACCCTGAGTCAGCCTATTTGCACTTCACTGACTCATCTTCATTAACCATCTCTTCACACTGACCTTGTCCTGAGGAAGACTCCATCGGAAATCGAGAGCTACGTTGAGTTCAGTATGAGCTGTGCAGTTGAGCACAAGCTTCTCCCCGACGCTCAACTTCTCGTGAGTAGGACTCACACTGAGGTCATGGATCTTATATCCTGCGGAAGAGAAGGGAGGAGGTATTGTTCTCTGAACAACCAAACAGCTACAAGTACACGTAAAAACATTGGCAGATATTCTACACACAATTTCACTTACATAGTACCGTTCAAAAGTCTTAGGCCGCCCTTAGATTTGGTGTTTCAGAAATGGTTTAATGACCACATATAACATATACATGTTACTCCATAGTGCTCTTTCTCCTTTCATCTTCATTGCGAACTTTGTAAGCATTAGCATATCTTAGCCATTTCACCCTGTCCCCGTTCTGAGAAAGTGATTTCTTGGCTGCTACCCTTCTAAAAAGATTATTTCTGATCAAGCTTCTTTGAACTGTTGAAGTTTCAAGTTGGTATCACAATCAAGCTTCCACATGCTGCTAAGTGGAAGGGAGGTCACACTAAATACTTGTTACTGTAACCTATAGAATGTGTTTTTTATCATTGCTAAAGTGATAGTATATCTAATCTAATGGTGCCCTAAGACTTTTGCACAGTGCCTTATTTATAGGATTACAGGAGGGGTTTTCTTTTGCTTGTTTATGGACTACAATCATTACTACCTCTAAAATGACACAACTACTGCACTAAATATGACTTGTCATATGCTTTGTTTCTTGGTAAGCATTGTCAGTTTCTGATTCGAAACACACAAACAGAATGGCCACAGTCACCTACTAACTTTGCAGAATGACATGTTCAGTTGTAGCTTGTAACACCTATGTGAAAATACAGTATAACTGTTGTACCTTTACACAAAACAATACTCCATATATCAGTGTATCTCTTCTTACCTACGACAGCCACAATGTAGAGCGACGACTGGAAGGTTTCGTTTCGGATACGTGTTTGGCAGAAGACCACTCCAGCATAGCTGATCACATGACTCGGAAGCACGAAACCTCTTCTGCTGTCCCAGAATATTTCCTTTCCATCTGGTGGCAGCTCTTTCATGGGGTACTTCTAGCGAAATTAAGCACCATAAAGTTTTCCTGGTACTACAATGAGGGCTTGCTTTACTAATGCTATATATGTGTAAAACAACGCATAGTATACAATCTTCATACCACAAACCAAATCTGTGCAAGATGATTCACCCAAAGTCTCAACAAGTGATTATGTTGGTCATTTTCTATTTTCAGCTTTATTAATCAAAATGTTTCTAATTCTAAAATAAAGGCAGACGTGAGTGCAAGCAGATACAGACAGTAAATACTAATGCATACTAATCTGATAAACACTTTGCACCATGATAAGAATGAACCTGTGTCAAGAAGAGTCAGTTCAAGATGCACATATGAGGCTATTATTCAAAACGATGTCTCAATTAAAAAACACATACTTAAAGGCCAAAATAATGGCTATTTATTGTAAGTTCCACATAGCACACTCCAACATTTAATCTGCTTGATTACTGTTTGACTAACAGCAGCTCTGGCTCAGTAAAAAGAACTAGCTGCATGAAAGTACAGTTTCTAATAACCTGAGCTCAGTGCTTGCAATATAAAGGTCAGGTGGAGAACCCTGTGACAGACTGGAGCCCTATCCAGGTGCAGACCCTCTTCCAAACTCTCCTGACCATGACTGGTAAAATAACAAAAGAGATTGTCTTTATATATTTGTTTCCTTTCTTTGCAAGTGTTTACATGCATTGGTACTCCTGGTCTACACAGACCTAGCCCGCAAGACACAAAGGATGATGGGAGCCTCTGGTGAAGGAACAGAGAGACAGAACAAACAGGACCTAGTGGTGAGATCCAAAAGTGAGAGCCCTCACCATAATCATACAACCTGAGAGAGATAGTGAAACCCAACTCAGACCTTTCTCAGTAGAAATTAATTTGTCTGAATGACTATGTAGACAAAGAACTGGATTGAAATGCTAAGCCTCTGTAGTCTAACAAGGAGTCTCACCGTTACGGTTCAGTCTGCCTGAGTTCTGCCTTGCCATCATTCTACGTTCTCTCAAGTTGTGGCTTCTGTGGCAGCACAACAAACCATGGGTGCCCCACATGATGTTATCATTTGTGTAAATATTTGTGAATCCCCCACAAAACAGAAACAAACCACATATAATCTATTAGACTGCATACAGAATGTTTTCTTTGGTAAGAAGTTATTGGTGTTTGTGTGCTCATTGATGAGCATAGATGTGTGAACACATAGTCTGCAGACTAGCAAACAAATACATTATATACTGTAAACTTGCATTTAAAATGTCTAAAGGAAAACCCCTAAAATAAATCCAGACTCAAAGGTACCCAAAGGTATACAGGCCACATGTTTATGGCTGCCTGTACCTTTGTATCCATCATTAGTCAGACACAAGGAGAGGCTTGTTCATGGTGTGTACCGTGTAAAGAGTGACGTTAAGGTCCTCCAGGGAGCCCAGACAGGGGATGACCACCTGCTCTCCTTCCCGAAGAAATACCACATCGTAATCCTGAGCTGTACGGACAAACGGCATGCGGTAATCTGGAAACAAGAAAGCAGGTTTTTTACTCACCCAGCACACATCATTTCATCATTAACCCCTTTAACATCAGGGTGTTCCTCTACAGCATTTCTTCAACACGAGGTAAAGCCTAGAGAAGAGGTATCACACTAGGAAAATCAGATGGGAAGAGTGCTACAGCCTTAAGTCCCAGCACCCAGGAATAAAAAACAATGAACAATGAAAATATAACACTCCCCATTGCCTCACAAATGGTATGATCCAAGTGATGGCTTTGTACCTCAAGGGGTCAGAATTGTTGGTGTCGTTCCCCTACCTAAAAAGTCAGACGTTCTTCTGAAGTGTGGAAATGACAATCCAAAATGAACTTTTTTTACTCAATGCAATTCAGTTAAGCACTGGATAGCTGTACAGTATTTACAATTATACTTTGCTACTTCCCACAAACAATATACTAACTCGATGATTAATTAATTAAAAGCATCTCCACTATATTACCAGGTACATTGTATTTTATAAACACAAGAAGATACACACAGTAACTCACCCTGTACGAAGACATATACAGTCACAGCAGTTTTCCCTTCCTCCACATGCAAGTTTCTATAGGAGCAGCGATACTGTCCGGTCTCATTCCCCATCGCAGCTGTGAGAGTGACCGTGCTACAGAACAGTCCATCCCCACTACAGTCTGTTATATTAATCCGGTTTACAGAGCCAGTCCGGTTATGAGGTGTGTACCACTCCAAAATCTGGCGCCCTCTAGTAGACAGGTATATAGAAGCTTCATTGAAAATAATGCGCAAGAGAAAACCTACCCATTATGCTCTCAAATTCCATAAATTATGCCATTTGAAGTTTCTATCCGTTAACCATATACATTCAATTTTACTGCTCTGTTTACTACAGCCTTGTCTTACCTGCAGGTGATCTCCAGTGAATCCGAAGTGTTGATTTTGTACGTTGTATCTGTGATGCTTAGAGTTGGAGGATCAGGTACAAACATGAGCTCCATAGCTGGATAAGAAAACAGCACATAATAAATAAATCCGATGCACAGTTTATAGTAAAGAGAGCTTCAGAATGATGGACACTCAGCATAAACATTTTTGACAAGGCACACTGAGTTCCCATGTGGGCTGATCTGAAGAGGAGATCATAAGCACATTAGAAGATCTGAGACCCTGGAGGATCTGGAGAGATTGTCTATAGACGAGCATTTCAAATAGTGTTCTTTATCGTCTCCAATCTCCTTGAGCATTATAGGTTCTGAATCAGTGCAGTTAAGTTGGCATAGGATGGTTGCACAAAGTGCATGTCCCTCGATTCCCATGGTCAGAGATTGTGACATATTGCTTTTAAATGGTTGCTTTGTATTTATTTACACATTTTTCATGTTTTCCATGTCATGTAAGCTTGACAAGACTCCAGTCAGTAGCAGGACATGCAGCGGACACTATTGTTGTACTTTATTTTATTTGTTACTTAATATTATAGGGTGGTTCAGTGGGTTCAATCCCAGGGTTGGGAAGCCTGGATCCCTTTCTGTGTGGAGTTTGCATGACCTCCCCATGTCAGTGTAGGTTTACTTTGGGTACTCCGGTTTCCTCCCACAGTCCATAGACATGCATTTTAGGTTAATTGATTACACTAAACTGGCATTAACTTGAGTGTATATATGTGACTAGTCTTGAAATAACCCTGTGTGTTTCACTGAAATGGCCACTGATGCTGATAACGAATTAAATAAATAAATCGTAACACTTTTTACTTTTACATTTCTGTAAATTTTCATCACTGCATTTCCAAATAGCTGTGTTACTTTAGCTTTTTATTAAATCATATGAATGCATTTATCTATTATATCTGTCTTTTTATTATTTTTTTTTATTTAGGAAATTATAGTCAGGCACCTGGCATGAGGATGTTTGGGTGCATGGTCATGCATCACTGCGTGTCACTGCGTGTCACCCTTTTGAAGGTGCTTTTGCAGAGCAGATACAACCCTAAAGGCATTTATTTATATGATACATCTATGAGAGATACTCAGCTCGGCTCAAAATTTCTTACATATATATGCTATATATATAAATACTACAACAATGGAAGTGTATTTCCAAGTGTTCAACCAGATTCCTATTTGGATCGTGAAAGTATAAAAATTTTTAAGTCTTTCTTATGCTTTTTAATGTTTAACATAATACATTCTACTGCTAAAAATCATTGTATACATTTAGCACAGGTTTAATTAATCAGGAAATAGAGGTTTTCCCATGTCCCTGGGGTGGTTAATTCTATTTTTGTGGTAAATATCAAAGGTATATTAAAAACTATCTACATATGTATTAGTGTTGCACAATATTAGTGTAAATTAGTGAAGTAAAGAGTTTCAAATAGAAGATGATAACTGTCTGGGTTAAATATCATCATCTACTGCACTACTTAATATTGGATATATGTCTAGTTATGAGCAATTTAGCAGCATTTATAGAAAAAGTATTTTCTATACTTTGGCTCCTCAGGTCTGTATGGCGTTTGCAGGTCATACATGTAGTTGGAGTATAAACTATTATGTACTTTCAGTGTCATAGATGTGTACTCCATTTGGATAAATAAACAATTTGTGTACTTCTGCCACCTCTGGGAGCCAGTGTTCAAAACCTAGCCCATAGAGCACAGTACACAAGTATAAGCTGGTCCTTGATGGGATTTCAGATCATCACAGAAAAAACAACTGCCACTCACTGCATGTTTTTTTCTTTACTGCATCATTCTGAGACTGTTGTGTGTGACACTGGCATCAACAATCATGCAAGCAGATAAAATCACTGAGATCACATTTGAGGTCATTGTGAACACTATCAAAAACTGCTGGCCCATAGCATGATTTTATGCATTGCACTTTGAACAGTGGCGATTGCTCTAAGACTGCAAGGGAAGCTCAGCTTCCCCTAAAATGTCAAAAAATAAGTGATCAAATAT
>JAUZSU010202450.1:0-11566 GCA_034780255.1 Parotocinclus maculicauda
AGGTTGAATGTATGACGTTGAAACAACGTTGGCATATCAACGTTGATTCACTTTTCAAAATCAACACCAAATCCAACTTTGATTCAACCATAACATTTGACGTTGATTCAACGTTGTTTCAACGTTGAAATGCCAGCTGGGATACTCATAAAGTTAGACAATAATCCACTTATAATTCTTATTGCGATAGTGAAGAACATTTGTCATGTGCTACTAAATGGTGGTGACTGCTTTTACTTGAATCACAATGGTATTCATTTTACCTATTTTTTAACCTTAAACTGATGTGAAGTCAAGTGTAATTACAGCTGACTGTTGGGATTCAGAAACCTTACAGCGTATCCTGTCACCTTGTCAGTCTAATGATTGAGCAATAAATCAGACATTCCTCCATGCAGCTGCACTTTTGAAACCTGTTTCTGTTTCACTACAATTACAGAATGGGCAACTGGGCTGGGGATTTGTCTTAGACTGGGGCGTGAAGTACACAAAAAGAAAGTCAAACAGATATGGTAACTATGCAAAGGGTTCTCATTACAGATCTTACTAAGAGACTATCATGGCCTAGTATAGCAACATTTAATTTTACAATGACCCCGAATTATTTTTAAAGACATAAAGTACTGCCTATAATGGGAACAATGGTGACAACCTTGATATTGGAAATGTCATTTAAGTAGCAGGAAAAGAAAGGTAACAACAGGCTTAAAAATGAAATGTCAGACCTCATCAACCATGTGCCACAGGAGTTATAATAAATGCTTTAAAAATGTTCCTTGTGCTCAAAACCTCCCCATCACCATTATGGCAGCCGTGATTTTTTTATAGGGCTCGATTGATTGCAGCCATCACAGAGTAGCCTGTCAAAAGCGATCAACATAAGCCATGCTTTTCATAACACAGCAGGATGCTAAAAGATGCAACGTCAAGGGTACATGGTGGAGAACTATTAATTTTTTACACGGTCTGATCTAAATGTAGCAACTAACTCTGTTTGAATTCAAGTCGTTTTTGTTGGTCTTGGTCTGTATTTTAGTTTGCTCAGACCACACTGGGTTTGCTCACTCATGCAGCATTTCAATGACCGTTGGCACAGTTCTTCTGAAAATTAGAGTAAATAGTAATATAAGTAAAAAAGTAAAATAAGGTCATTTGCTATTCACGGTGGAAAAGGGTACAAAGAGTACAAAGGAAGGTCTTGGTGTTTATTACCAAGGTCACATAAAAGAACTAAGAGCTTGAGGATAAGTTGACTAAAAACAACAACAACAACAAAAAAAACCACAAACATAGAGCTGAACTTTATCCTAGGTATTGTTTTAAAAGGAATAGAGACTCTTAGCTGCTCTGTCTGGTATGAGAAGTTAATTTCACCCATAAGGAGTCAACCGAGAGGAAATCAGAAACTGAATCCTCTTGGCTTTTAGGCTGCAGTTAGCATTAGCAGCTATGCTAGTACTCTGATGTCAGAAATAGAGCAAGTTTTTTCTTTTACTTTTTCATTTGAATCCATTATCCAGCTGATACAATAAACTGATTTTGGCCAACAGTAGGCTGATGTAAGTGTTAACACGTAATAGTCTCAGCTATGATACAGTATTACTATATTAAACTATATTAAACTCATTAACTTATGATGGATTTGTAGAACTAAATCCCCATTTAAAAGCAAGGAGCCCCTGTACAATGCAGCTCCTTTAATGCATATAATTGCTTATACAGTGTGACATGGGGGTTTGGAACAGATTAATTCAATTCACATTATTCCTTATGGGTAAAATATGCTCGGTAGTACTTAGTATTTACATGTTTTCGATTCTTGACAAGGTTTCTGGAACAAATTAATAACAAGAATGATGTATTTATAACAGCGCTACATTCTTTATGCATGTTTAATAATGTACATGACAGCTACCACGGCTTTTTCCTCACTACATTTCCCAGCAACCTTCACACCCACGACATGACTCCCCATACCATTTACTGTAGCATTCCGAATCGAGCACAGGAGAGTATCAAGTGTGTCGTGTACCTTAAACATGATTAAAAACTTACATTAATCTACAGTTGGACAACATCATTAACATAAAGCCATGGCCATGTTCTCACAATGTTTTCCAGCATGGGACAGTACTTTGTATAGTGTATGGTTTGCCTGGAAAAATTGGTTTCTGCTGAATGCATATTCATGTGTACTACTGGATTTCCATTGCAAAGTCAAAATATTAATAAGTTGGGCCATCATAAAATGGGGAGCACCTATATATTAATAAAGACTATATAATACTTTTTTTTTTTAATTGAGCAGTATTTTAATTTTTGTTGTGTAGTGAAGTGTTTAAAACAACTGTTTGGGAAAAAAAATTGGGAAATTGCTGTTTGTCCGACTAAAATGCAGTTATAGTGTTTTAAAAAAGATTGTACTGTATTACCAAATATTGTTATATGTATTCATATTTTTTTCAGCGATTTTGCAGCATTTAAAAAAACAAGTATTTTCTATAGTTTGGTTCCTCATGTCTAAAAATGTTTTAATTCCATTTTACAGTGCTAAAGTAGACAATAGCATTTGTATGACTTTTAAAGATGATTCATGTAGTACAAACCATTATGCCTCAATGTGTACTTTCTACTTTAGTATATGTTTATCAGTACTTTTAATTAAGTAAATAACTTCTGCCATTTATGGTGGAGCGATCGTGGTAGAGAAGTGAAATGAGAAAACCTTGAAAGCTCTGTAGTAGTGCAATGGAACATGAAGGCAGACCAGCAATTAAAACATTCCATTAATCAAGCCTGGGAGTAGTAAAGGGTCTATTCTTCTGATGTTGTGCAGGAAAAATCTGTGAGGTCTGATAGCTGAAGTGATGTGGTTAGAAAATCGCACCACATGAAATGTGACATTATGTTGATTGAGAGATCCAGCATTGTGGAGTTCTTTGCCGGGAGGTAGATCAGTTCAGTCTTGTCCAGCTTGAGCTACAGATGGTGTTTGTCATCCAGGACGTGACATCAGAAGGTAGCCAGAGCTGCATGGAAGGAATGACAACTAAAGTTGAGTGTCAGATGCACAGCAGTGATATAAAAAAAGAATAGGATCTATTTTTCTTTAAAAAAGGAGGGCATCTGTTCAAGCACACCACATTCAAGAGTTTGGGAAAGAACATCAAGGAGGAAAATAAAGCAGCAGTTGGACACGTCAGCTGTGTTGAGTTTTGGCTTCTTCAGTAGAAATTGAACTCAAGCCATTTTAAAATAGAAGGAACCAGACAGGAAGCTATTGATTGACATAATTGATGTAGTGTATTGTGCCCTTGCAATTGCCTGGAGAAATGTGAACAGTACTGGATTTAGTGTGCAGGTTGTAAGACAAATTGCGATCATTGATGTCAGCGCTATATCCTCAATAGCATATTGTAAGAAAATCAAGCATTAGCATGGGTTCGATCCAAATTGGGTAGTTTACAGAAGGATGGCTGAATGTTATTATTTTTTGTCATGAAATCTCCAGCTGTAAGAGAAGGGGATGTACGTGGGCAGGAGGAGCGGAGAGTAAAGAAGAGACGTTTGAGAACAATATGAGGTGCAGGAGTTGATTTTGGACTGAAAGAAAGCTGATTTGGCTACGCTGATAGAAGAAGAGAAATAAGCAAACAGTGCTCGGTATTCAGCCAGTACTGTTAATGAGTTGGTTTTTCTCCATTTATTCTCACAGCTGTGAAGGGTTGATCTATGAGACTGCAGAGTATCAGTTAGCCAGGGACTGGATGGCCTTGGTGTTGATGGCATGGGTATAAGACAACAGAGGGAGTATAGATACTTTGAGAGGGTTTTAGGGGCTGGGTCAGTAGGAAGTACTGATAATGAGAAAATTCTGAAAGAAAGGCAGAGATGACACAATGCACCATTGTAGAAGGCACTCTATAAATAAATTTGACTTTGTATATACTGATTGTATAGGCCAATCCCAAATTGAGCACGCCTAGGGCAACAGTGACAAGGAAAAACTCCCTGGATATAGAAGGAAGAAACCTTGGGAGGACCAAGACATAAACAGCGACCCATCATCCTTGGGTGGCCTATATGTTAATTGAAATAATTAAGTTGTAGTAATAGTAAAATTAAGTAAATAATACAATTTAACACAAAAACGTGTTATGAAACATGAGAAGTTTTAATAAGGTTTGACATTGTTAAGTTCTAGGTGAAGATGACATCAAAGGTGTTGCCTGCTCTATGATTTGGTAAAGATATTGTCACACAACCTGACACCATCACACGACATGACACCATCAGCAGCCTCTAAATACAAAGTTTGATTTAACAGCATTCATTAATGATCAAAAGTTCTAGGAGTATTTGAGAATGAGCTGAAGAGAGCACAGCAGGTGTCACTATGGTCTCTGAGGTAATCCAAGTCAACAGTGATGCAGTGGTTAGCATTTCACCAATTCACCTCAAAGCTCTGTGATCCCCGGCTCGAACCAGACCCTGGGCTCCAGGTATTCTCCCACATTCCAAAGACATGTGTGTTAGTTAATTGGTGCTTCCAAAGTGCCCTGAGTGTGTGAATAGGTACAAGTGTGTGGGTGTATGTGCCCTACAATGACACCGGCTTTCCTGTGACCCTGACTAGGAACAAACTGATAAGAAAGTAAAAGTGAGGGGATATACTAGTAGCATTGGGAGTGTTTAGCTCAGCTGTAGCCATCTGTTGCTACTCTTCAGTTCCACAGTAGCAGACCTAAAGTTGTGGCCAAAATTATTGACACCATTGTTTATTTAGTGCACAATAGCCAACATCTACAGAAATGAGATAACAACCTTGAATATTCAAATATTTTAGTAGCATGTCCATATACATTCAACTGCACTGTGCAAAAGTCTTAGGCCATCTTTAGATTTGTCAAACTCAAATTCAGCTCTCCATAATACTATTTCCCTCTGATCTTAATTCCAGTCATTGTGAGCTGTAGTATAGCTTAGCCATTTTTATCTAGTTCACTTAAAAAAGCTGTTTCTTGGCAGATGCCATAATCCAAAAATATTTTAGTGTTAGTGGAGATCATTACTACTGGGGGCTATGTAAGCTAATTCATTTTACATACTTTTCCTGTATTTTGACGTTTTGTTCTAAAAAAGATAAATATAAATAATTACATATGGTAATTTATTATTTTATTATTAATTAATCATATTATGGTCACAGGTTTGTACATGTAGTCATTTAAAAAAAAATCAAGAAAAAATATTTTATGACATGGACAGGATTAAAGGCAACCTTTCTTAATACATGGTTGCACAACTTTAACAACCTTGATTAGTCTCCAAAAATTTGGGATCCATCTTTAAACTTCTTGCACATTTTTGCTGGTAGTTTCTTCCACTCTTCGACTGCAGTTTTCTTTTTTTGAAATTTTGCAGGGTAACTATTTACAATTGTAGGCTTCAGCTCTCTCCAAAGAGTTTCAATTGGATTGAGATCATGACTCATTGCTGGCCAGTTCAAAACAGTCAGTCTGTTCTTTCTAAGCCATGCATGTGTGCTTTTGAATGTGTCATTATCCTACTTTAACGCCTATTTAATTTGACTCAGATCTAGTTTTCTTACACTTAGGAGCTCAGTTTGTACTTGTTCCACTTTATCGTATATAAACATAACACTGGTATGCATTGCTACAAAGCTCTAGTATGGGTTTAACTGTCAATTAAACATTTACCCTGATGATTGTGGTATGTCTTGTGGTAAGTTTAGAAAAAGTTTAGTTGATCTTATTTATGCCTTTCTTTGAACAGTGGGGTCCTCCTTGCCCTTCACCCACATAGCTCTGTTTTCTTTAGTGTACAGATTATGGTATGGGTGAAAACAATTACTCTAGATGTCTCGCGCTGCTTAAAGTTCTTTGAACATTGTATGTAGTTTCTTTGCCACATTCCATATTACCTTTAGGTATTATAAATAAAGGTTCCACATTTTTCGTGTTCTGTAAGGTTTTTGGCTCTTCCATGAGTGGTTGTTGAAGCTTCTACTTTGTAGATAGTATTTTACAGTTGTACTGGCCTTTTTAAGAGTCACAGCCAAGAATCATTAGGCTAATTATAGTCCTGTGAGCACTAACAAGGTGGGTACAGTTTGGTATAATTTGTATTCAATCAGAGATTAGTCTGATTCTGGCTTTGTTTCAAGCTAAAAGGGTGCCATTCATTGTTTATTGGCATTATTTTCTATTCTGTATCCTTGTTCCTGCCAAGTTTGGTTATTTTTTTATTTTTGTGTGTGCGATGGTATCAGTAATGTTGTCCAAAACTGTAGGTGGACTGAAAAGATAAATGAGTTTACATCTGTGCAAGGAACAACTTGCTGTAATGTGAAGTAGTAAGATAGGGGGTTCTCAAGAAACACATTAATTACTGGAATAGGACTGGAATAACAGACATGTGCTGAACTGTGCTCCCTTTTTGCACTTTCTCATTGTACTTTCTTCATGGTCTTTCACAGTCTCCATTGTCTTTTTGCAACTGAATAATTGGGCAGGAAAGCCAAGTCAGAGAGGTTGTCATTGTAACAAGCTAACCACTGTAACAAGAAATATTTTACAGGTAGCTGATTTTGTCACCAGCCCTGTATTTATGCTAAACCACAGTAAAGGCTCTCAATGAATCCTAATAAAACATTAACAGGGGGTAACAATACTGTACCCACATTGTTTCCCTAGATAAGAAGTGAAACCAAATTTTTGCGAAACCATAAACCTTGCAACTAAATTGCTAAAATCCCTACAAATAGCATTAATATCAACAATATCAAACATAACAATAAAACAACAGCAGTTAGAGTAGCTAATAGTGAAATCAAAAGAATAATGAATGTAATCAGAGTCCATGTACTGAATACTAAAATTCACTCTGCAGGAGTCCCACAGACCATGAATGACCTGCTTAGACTAATGTAATTATTTGTGTCTATTCTCAGAGACAAAGACACTGAAGCGTTTGTGCAGCACAAAATAAGCAGGAAGGAGTAGTACAACAGCAACAATATTTAAACATGGAATTTACTGGAGCATGGGCATACAATGATTGACACTGAGGTCTTTAAACGGTGCAGCTGCACTGCCCAATATACACTAACATACCACCACCATACAACCATGTCAGTGTCAATGCAGTGCTGAGAATGATCCATACCTAAGTAGTATCTGATTTGCGTTGGTCCCCATTAGAGGACAAAGCAAAACGGACTAACAAAGTATGCAAAGAAACAGATGGACTAGTGTACAAATGAGTGTACATATGTCAGTGAGCGTACATATCCACTAGAAGCTATGCTCTATACATCTCTTCTAGGTTCAACACTGGTGGTGATACTGTATTATGGACCAGACGTTCTACAGTTCAAGGTCCAGCACCAAGCTTGCATTAGGCACACCAGCAAGGCCCATATGTAATTATTGCTTAAATTGTGCATAGTAAAATTATATCAGCTGGTAAGTCACTCTGGGTAAGGATGCCTATGAAATGAACATATGCAAATGTTATCGACTCCCAAAATAATTTAGTTACTGGATCCAGTATATTTTAAATTCATTCAATAAATTAAGTAATTAAAGGTTTGTCTATGTAGTAGTCACTGGAAATGAGAAATTACACTGCACAGAATTGTTTCAAGCAGATGACTGAACTGAACAATATGCTGCATCTGTGAGTTTTCTTCTGGTGTGAAATGATATATTAGTTCCCAGGTGAGCGTCGTGCTTAGATTTGCACCTATAGCATAGCTAAAATGAAAATAAAATATATTTATAGCTTTACCAGCATGAACGCTGAAGTAGGGAACTTAAGTGGCCAGCTGTAAACATTTGAAGTGCCTTGCTGCATCAAATTACTTCATTTCATGGAACATTGCATACATTTATGAAATATTAAAATAAAAAAACATTTTCTGTTACTAAGCTGTTCAGTACTATTCTGTATTTTTGAATCTGTCATAGCCTTCAAATGTTTTTTGTACTGGGTCGCGAGTGTAGAGGCAGGTCTTGTGTAAGACTTTAATACCATTGTCTATCATCCATCTATCTTTTATTCACGTCATCTGCAAGTTTGGATGGCTGCACTACACTTAGGCTTGCGCTTATTTTTTATACTGTGTAACACGGATTTACTTAAGGGAAAGGGAAATTTGAAAAGTTCTAAAAATATCAAATACTTTAACTGTCTTTGTGTTTATTGACAGTTTGCGATTGTAATATAGACTGAAATAATAGACAGAAACCACAGATGGATGCAGGACACCGATTTAAAAAAAGACCCCGGTTGCATATTCAAAGACAATCCCTAAAGTGCAGCAAAAATGCTCAGTAACAGAGTGATGCTGAATTTTATGAAGTAGTAGCTCAAAAGAGGCATTTAAATGCCTGTGTTGGTGATGAGCAAAGTGGGAACTATTATGTGTGATGAGTACATGGGAGAAGGGAAAGGAGGCGGTGGGTGATATGGTGGGCATACCGCATGCTGGCAAGTGTAGTCTGATTTTACCAGCCCCCACCAATAGTCCACCAAAAGACCTGATGTACATGGATGTCTCCCACATAGACATGATGAGCTCCTCCAAGGTCAACCACATGCCCAAAAAGCCAGAAAATCTGGGTGTTGTACGTGAAAGGCATCACAAATGTGGTTGGTCCATAACAGAACAGTGCTCATCGGGACCATTTGCCGCACAGTTGATCAGGTACTGGAGCTGATCTTGTATGACATGTACGTTAGGTATTTTGGTGGACTTTTGGTGGGGGCTGGTAATATCATGCCAGTATCACACCCAGATTACCCAGACACTTCCCAGCATGCTTATTGCCCACCACATTACTCACCCACTCCCTCCCCTTCACCCACCCACTGATCACACACACAGGATCCCATGTAGAATAATGTCCTTTCTGCCTTAATAAATAACTTTTAAATAATACAATTCTGCTTGAAAAGATGCCACAAAACCTGATGGACATGGGAGATTAAAAAGACTGGAAATGGTAAACGGAGAGGACGTAAGTAAGACCAAATGGCATGACTGAGTCTGCAAGGATGGGTGTTTTCCACTCGAAGCATTTTCAAAAGTGGTCATAGAATTTGGCTCTGTATACTTATACTATACTATATAAAGTATTAGTGCTGCTATATGTATTAATAAAGCAATCAAATACTGTACTTTATGTATATCCCCTCATATATGCTATTTTTAACTACCATGCAGTAAAGTATTATTTCGCTTTAAGGGCCTTTGAAAGTAGTTACTGAAACAAAAATTGAGATCCACTGCTTTAACACATTAAGAATAAACACATTATACCTAAATCCTAACTAAAGCATGTGGTCTGCATTTATGGCAAGTAGGAGCAGACTATAGCTTTATCTAAAATAGCAATGCTAGTGATTGACACAAATGTATGAGAATAAAGGAAGAACATACAGGATTAAATATTTTTAATGTTTTTTTTTTTTCTGTAATTATTTTCCTGTTGTAGTATACACAGAATAAATACAGTGAAACTTTGTTGTTAAAAAAATTAAAGAATAATACATAATCTGTTTCCTCTATCAAAAGCTCAAATGACTACTTCAGTATTAAACGTATTAAATGCCCCTTTGTAGTAACACGTGCAATGGTCACTTATACCGAAATTCTTAAACATGTTGCTGTCTCTCACGAAACGCTATAAAATACAGTTTTATTCTGCAGTACATTTTCTAAATTCTTCGACTTGACAACATTAAAAATAGCTTCATTTATCATGAACAAGCTAAAACTCAAAATATGCTTTTTTTCCAGCACCAATTTTTCATGTTCTCCAATGCTCAAGGCTAATGTAAAGTCTAATTAGAGAAGAAAGAATACCATCTACCTCTAATGTGCAGTAAGGACAGTGATTTGCACTGATGCACTAATTCCTCAATCTAATTACTCTAACTCAGTCAAAACACAGTGTTATTGATTTAAGGATTCACTTCAGTGAGTAAGTGTATCGATCTGGCTAAGAATATTTCACCCTAACACTACTGCGCTGCAGTTCCAAAGCCTTACTTAAAAGTTTTAGAATAGATGGTGCTCATATGTGGCATTAAGCAACTGCTTAAGTCATTAAGCATGGCAGCCCTTTGGCAAAAGACCATCACAAATTTACAGTTAAATATTCAATATTGAATGTTAAGTGTAAGAAAATTTGATGGCCATTTTATGTATTCTAATTAAAATATTGTAACAGTTCTAAATCCCCTGCGATGGAATGGCATCCCATTTAGGGTACAGATTGCCATGGATCATCACAACCTGATGTTATTTGCCATAATGCACAACTTTAAGGTGGTTTGATATTCAAAGTGCAAATAAGCAAACATAAATGGAAAAAGGACAAAAACTAAGAAATATGTATTTATGAAGAATGATAGAATTGAGATTTTTATTATGGCTAATGTGTTACTTTAATACGTTTTAACATTGTGAGCATAAATCTTGTCGTTACTTGGCATCGCCTTAACAAAGTTATACTGGTTTGGTGTGAAAAGCTATGCTGTTATCACATATAAGAACGGTAAGACCTCTTCTTATAAGGTTGTAAGATCAGAACAAACTGTTTTATAAATTACTATATAAACATTACTTTGCAAAAGGCCTCTATTTGATTAGACATAACATAAAAATACAGTAAATCTGTATGCAATATAAAAAAGCAAGTTTTGTAGGTTACAGTGCCAAATAGTGTATTTAGGATAAAGTGGCAAGCGTGACTTGAATAACAGCTGCTTTTTGACCCTTCTACACACTGGCCTTTTGAAAAGTTGACATCCAATGAACCATTTTTCGGAAAGGGGAACTGGGTAAAAAGGCTAAGATATGTTGAAGCTCACAAAAATTGGAGTTAAGGAGAGACTAGAATATGGAAGAAGGTATTATGGAGTGACGAATCCAATCAACAATATATTATATATGGGCATTATACCATTGCTGAAACTCTGGCTGAAATACTTTTCCACAATACAGTACATTCATGGAGGTTGTTAAAGAACTTGGACCTGTTGTCTGGCCTCACCCACACTCAGAAAATAATTGGTCTCCTCATTTGAGCAGGGTTAAAGTTTCTTTCTTCAACATCCCATGGATATTTTCCATGCCACTGCCATCGCTGGGTGCTCATTTGGAGCTTAAACTGGCTCTTTGTTTTGCAGCTATGTCTATTGTTGTGATTGTGACGAAGACACAATGCTATACGACATACAACTGGAAAACTGTCATTGGGATTTGCTTCATGTGTGAATGGATGGTAGTAAATGAATGGTAGTAAGTCACTCTTGGGAATTTTGCCATACCGTGTTTTTAGCAGTTTTTGTATGTAGATATTTATACTAGATGTTTAAGTTTAACTACAAGTGTCCTTTTAACTACATTGTGGTGGTAAAACCCCTATTTACCATATCCAAGATGTAAGAACACAGAGATTCTCACCATTTTGAGTTGGTACAGCCAGTACTCTGAGCTTCTTGGGCAGTTCCTTTGACCTCATGATTCTCATTT
>JAUZSU010202461.1:0-11566 GCA_034780255.1 Parotocinclus maculicauda
ACATAGCACGTCCCGTCTTGTAACATAGGACATGTTCGTTTAATCGGACCAGCCGGTTATTAGGACCAAAACCATCACGTCCCAATGTGGTCAGATTAACCGAAATCGACTGTATTGTTTTTCCAGGAGCAAATTTTATTACAATAAATGAATAGTCAAAAAATCTGGAGCAGATATATTACCCAAGCCCAGATCTAACACTTTTGCAGCAAGAATTTGATTGTTTAAAGTCAGCAAAAAGTAGTTTGAACATTGTTTTTGAAAAATAAATTGAAGTGGAGACTCTGTAAAACTACCATTTAACAAAACAAAGCCTATAGATTAATCCAGAATTTATTCAGTTGGTCAACCAAAACATTAGAGTTGTTACTACGGCTTTCAGGCAATTAATAATAATTTTCAATCACATTAATTAATATTTTTCTTCTTCTATTTGATCCTATTTGATGATTGTGGTGTGTAAAATAGCACTACACATCTGTACAATCTAAACTACATCCAAAGTCCAGTTATTTTTACTAATTAAGTTTTTGGTGACAATTGTTGTTGTTAAAATGTGCTTATTACATAATTTAAGTGACATTTATACCTTAACTTTGACAGCCAGAGTCGTGTAACCTTTTTTTCAAAGTTGCAAAGCGTTTCATGCTTACCATCAGTTAATTATGTTCTTGTCTCCTGGAAAGTATTAGATAAATCAGATTAATTTTAAATCAGACAGAAATAAATGTATATTTTGTAAAATACTAGTTGCTTGAACATTTGCTGTGTAATGTTGAGTGCAGTATGTTTATTACATTCTTACAGTTGTATGCAAACTGAAGATATTGTACAGCAGAAATAAAAAGATTCAATTGAATGAAAGAAGAACATCATCTAACCTGATGCCTTTAGAACACCTTGCATGTGACTTAATGAAACTTTATGGCCTTCAGATTTTAAACTAGGACTACAGAAATAAACTATACTAAACCAGGTGTCTCTTGAACATAGTTTTTGATGCAATGCAAGTGTATAAAATTAAAGCTAATTATACAGTAAGGTGACTTAGATAATAATTTAGCACTGAGCATACAAGACGAAGGGGGGCCTCTATGTTGCACACAAAGAGATTTTGAGACATGATTGGACTTAAAGAACCAGGATGGACGTTTCGATGAATGGCCCACCATTCTGACCTAGCTGTTAGAAGTTGTTGAGCAGTGGTTCCTTGAGGGCACACACACACACACACACACACAGTACAAAATTCTGGGCAGCCCAGACAGAGTAGAGAGGATTGTTTGATCCAACAACAACCAAGAGCAGCTTCCAAAGTTTGTTCACCATCCAGCCACAGGTGGCACATTTACCAGACCATTTTAAAGCTCTTAGCAGAAGGAAATATGTTGCCAGCCACTTTTGCTACCAACTTTAACAACAAATCCAGGTTCTGTTTAGGATCTTAAGATGGTCAGGTTTGACTCTAGAGGCCTTGTGCTTAGCTGTCAATCTTGCCTTTGTTGTTGAGTGACACACTGCCCCAGTTGCTGTTGTGATGATCTAGGAAGCCTCCGCATGTGTCAGTTACCCCCAGAAGTGAGCAATCATATCATAGATATGTGTAGGGCATCCTGTGACCACAGGTATTGCCTCTCATGGCAGAGATTCCAACTGGTATTTTTTTAGCATGATAATGTGTGCCCACATACTTAGCCTTTCACTGTAATGGGTGTAATATACTTATTGCAGTAATATACTGTAATGCATTCACCTGCATATATCATCATTACATACACATATGTAAACGTTTATTCGATCCTAACAACTGGTGCGTTGTTTATTTGATTTTTAGTTTATTTTGTCATGCTGAATGTGCTGTAAAAGTAAGTGTAAGTGTAAGATGTCATCTTATGTTGTTTTTTTAACCAGTTGGTGTGCATAGCCCAGGATGATTACTGGCGCATCCTAAACCATGTGGAGAAGAATACACATAAGGTGGAGGAGGAGGGTGAAATAGTTATGGTCAAAGAGCACCGTGAGTTGGACCGCAGTGGCACACGCAAAGGACATATTGTCATCAAGGTGAGAAGATTTTTCTTTAATAACTTGACCAAGGTTTCTCCCAACACCTTTGACTTTACCCATAGCTGAAAGGGTCGGCGCTAAAATGGGCTTTATCCAGTTACTCGTTTTAAACTGCTGGTCAACATTCATTGAACTGAATGTACTGGGACTGGGAGGTGTCTCTGATCGAACGGGAACAAAGGTGAACAACTGTCCCACTCAGACGGGGGTCGGTTATGCTCTCTTGGACTGCAGAATTCCCAAAATTAGGTTTTAAACTTGAGGTCTCCTGACTTTTGAACAAATGCCATTTAGGAGCCTTGAGTTCTATAAGTTATCATCTTCAGTAACTGTTAGATATCTACTAAAAAAATATTCAGATTAAAATGTAAGTACAGACTATAGCGCAAAAATGTCAATCATGCAATTTATTTCTTCATAGCTGTGCTGCATTTGAATTTGTACATCTCGATGCAATAAAAATATAAAGACTGTAAAATATGTTTATAAAATTGTCAATAACATAGCGAATGCAGAGCTTATATTTTTGTTGAGATGCTATATATGCTTTAATAATTCAGGGAACTCCAGAGAGGTTGATAATGCATTTGGTGGAGGAGCCATCAGTGGTGGACCCAACCTACATAGAAGACTTCCTTCTCACATATCGTACCTTCCTTTCCAGCCCTATGGATGTAGGCAATAGGCTACTTGAATGGTTCAAAATTGATCCTCTTAGAGACACGGTATGTATAATTGTAACAGATTAGTTTTCTCATCACTTTGGTTTCCTTTAGTAGGGTTATTAAAGCTACAAAATACAATAAATAATCTTTTTTAACCGTTAATACGTTTTGGATAGTTAACCTCTTTATACCTTGAAACTCTATTATGCAGGTCACACGAATTGTGTTGTTATGGGTGAACAATCATTTTAATGATTTTGAAGGAAACCCTTCTATGACACAGTTCCTTGAAGACTTTGAGAAGTTGCTGGATGAAGCGGTGAGAATAAAATTGGTTTACCAGCATTATCACTGACAAACACACACATTAATATATTAAGATCTTACAATTACTGCACTTCAGTAACAGAATTTGTTGTTGGTGCTGTTGTTTCCTGAAGATACTTTTGCATATAGGAATTCCACTATTCAAAACATGCACTTTTGCACTTCACTTTTTGTGGATGTTTGTTTAGTTTCTTTTAAATGATAAACAGGAGTAAAACAACATATATTATTTAAAGCTTTCTAGGATGTGCGGTAGCATAATCCATTTGTTTTCATCTCATCTGTGTAGAGTATGTGTACACTGGTAAAAAAGATAATATTGGATTTAATTGTATGCTGTGTCATATAAGGTTATAAAGCCCTGTGTAATGTACACATTATCTAAGACAAAACAAATGTAAAAAATGCTGCAATGTACATTAGTGTACAAAACAACACTATATCAGGCAGTGGCTGGAACTAAACATTCTCTTTCTTTCCTTCAGAAAATGAAGGGTCATTTGCGCTTGCTGAACATGGCTTCTGCAGCTAAGGCTAAATATCGTCAGGTGACACTACAGAAAGTGAGCAGGGAGTCACCACTTCATTTCAGCCTGCTGGGAGGAAGTGAAAGAGGCTTTGGCATTTTTATTGACAGCGTGGAGGAGGGCAGCAAGGCCAAAGAGGCTGGCCTTAAACGTGGAGATCAGGTGACGTGCTAAAAGCACCTATTCACTGTTTCTCACACAGACCTAATTCACATTAGTAAAAAAAACAAAATTATTATATTTTTGTATCAACAGCTTAGGAAAGGATATTTTTTGGAACAACACTAATTAAATTAAATTTTCACCTTATAATACCTCACTACCAGCATTAGTATTGTATAGCTTTGTATGCAGTAGTTACATGACTAACTAAATAGCTCAGTACAGGATATGTGGTCCTAGTAAGTATTGCTAATACATAAAGTATAATGCATAAAATACTTGGTTATATTGGATACATATAATTTACATTTGAAAATAACAATTAACCTGTCATAACTTTTATCTAGTTTTTCAATTAAATGTTTGTGGACCTGCTGCAGCCTACCTAACTCTTTCAGGGATGGCTTAAATGATAAATCTCACCCACTAAAATTTGTGAAAAAAAAAATTAAAAAACAGACTCAAATCAGTTTTGAATGATTCCAACATCAATTTTGTTATTTATGTTCTCTCTTTTCCAGATAATGGAGATTAATGGTCAGACCTTTGAGAACATTTCTTACTCCAAAGCTACAGACATACTGAGGAACAACACTCACCTTTCTCTCACTGTAAAGACCAACATCCTTGGTGTGTTTGAAATGGTTTTATGGTAGCAAAATTGAACTTTATTTAACTTACGTCCATATAAGTTTTTAATTAAATTCATAATCTATTTATTTTTTAACCAGTCTTCAAAGAGCTTCAGAACTGCATGAGGCATGAGAAAAAGAGTGGTGGCTCCTATATTCCCAAAATCCATGACAAAAAGGGTAACCGTTTCTCCATCGCCGAGCTGCCAGGTGATATATCACTTCCTACTGACGCCAAAAGCTATAAGAAGATTAAGGCCAACACAATGTCGGCTGGACGCAGCAAGATCCGCAAAATGTTGGAGAAGACCAGGTTTAGCATCCTGCCACCGAAACCCTTCAGGTATGGAGGAGTTTTATATGTTTACTTTACATTTTTTAGAACTAAAATATCCATATGTCAGCTCTGAATGAATTCCCCACTGCTTTGCTTGTGCTCAAGTTGCTTGTCTTTTGTCTGTACTGCTTGACGAACAAAGGGGACTGTTTGGGTAAGAATCACTGTCACACAGCTTAGTTCCACTTTCTAACCCTCTCATTCTCTTGCATATTTTCTCCCTCACTCACTGGTATACACAGTACTTTAGCAGACTACAAGTTTTATTTTTTTTTAAATAAGGGCAGATTTATCATTTAGCTCAAGTTTCCAAGCATTTTGTTGACAGAAGCACATTGTGCAATATTACTATGCTAAATTAGTCAGTTTATTAATCTATGCAGAAATAAACAATTTGGTATTTGCTATGTTTCAATAAGAATGTTGTACAGATAAGAATGAATTTTCAGTTAAGAATTTATGAATTTAGCTACTGCTCAGTACATATAGTATCAACATGTTTAATTCCCTGTATTCTCACAAAGTCTGCTACAAATCCCAGTTATCTGAAGATATATCTCATGAAACTTGCATGCAATCATCTAACCTTTTTTCTTTACTCTGACATTGGGTCATTTAATTCAAACATCGTTTGTTTTGTCTTGTTTTTGAATGTTTTCACATAAAGGTACAGTAACAAATGAATAGCTTACAACATTGCTGTCATTATTGAGGTAGCAATGCATGCTCATTTCAAAGGTTACTGTGGGTTTTTTTTACCAGAAGTAGAAATTATGTTTGTTTTACACTCAGAATCCAAATAATGCTATGGCAAGGTAAGGTTAGGTTATCAATTAGTTGTGATTATTAGCCTCGTCTCAGGTTGAGTTAATTGGAAGTGTTTATGTAAAAAAAAAATACTTATGCGCACTCTGCTCCTTGTTCAATTTTGCTTTGCAAATGTAGTGTCAATGTGTAGTATTCAGGCTACATTATTTACATTTACATTTTGTCATTTAAAAGATGCCCCTATTCAGAGTGACATAATTGATACAGTAGTACAATCCAAGCAATAGCGGGTTAAGGTCCATGTTTATATAATGCCCTATAATGGCAGCTTGGCAGAAGTGGGATTTGAAGCCAGATCTTCTGGGCCATAGACCAGTACCTTAAACACGAGGCCACTACAGTCTAGTGGTTTATGACAATATAAAGTACAGTACAATCTGTTAAAAATGTGCAGAATTATTTGTCCTAACCCCCTTCCTCTAGTAATAATGAAAAAAAAAAAAAAAACGTTAAACGTTGTGGCTATTTACTGGAGTGTAATTATAAATTTTAAATTCAAATCATTTTCATGGTCCACTATTGTAAATTTAATTTTACAAAATGTATATTAAATGTTTCAATTTGTTGAACTTTGAGATTTCAGTACTTGCAGTGTCCTCCAACACTTATACAGTACTTATACAACACTCACTGTGCATATACAGTAAATATAGTTTAGGCTCTGGACTTTAAAGTGCTACTCCAAATCAGAAAAAAAGTAAAGACTGTGGAAGATGCAAATGAAACAAAATGAAGTCTTTTTTTACATTTTCTTTCACAGTTATTTTATTGCAGCCAGTATGAACCTGATTTATTTCATGCTTTGTTTTGTCAACTTCATTTCTTTTCTTAATAAACATCCTGCAACACATTCCAACAAAGTTTGGACAGGGGCTATTTAGGGCAACTGTAATCATAATTTACATCTTTGAGGAGCAATGAAGTTCCAGTTTGTCCAACAGGTGTGTGAGACAATAATTAAAAGTTTAAAAACAATGCATCTCAAAGGAATATTGGAATGTATTTGCATATTTCCCCTTCTACAGTGCATACTATTATTAAATGATTCAAGTAATATGGAGGAATTTCAGTGCATAAAGGACAAGAGCATGAGTCATGATCTCTGACCCCCTCATACAGTATTGCATCAAGAACCACCTTATGCTGCCTTTCAAAGGGTCACTCATGCATTTATCAACAAGACAATGCAAAACAATTGAAATCCGAAAAAGTTACAACTAACATTTGCAAGTACATTCCAGTCTTTCTTTGATTAACTTTGATTTTAAGTGTCAATTATTTTCTCACACATTTGTTGACTTCTTAAGATCCTGTTTGTTCCTCAACTGCTGTTGTGGATACTGCGTTTCTTTACAATAATCATGATTGGAATTACTTGTTGACACCACCTGTTACATTATAAAAACATACAAAACATATTTACTACAATGATAAAAAAAATATATAAAAGTATGTTAGGAGATGTTAGAAGCACTGTGTTTGTTTTAGATTTGCATTTTCCATAGTGTTCCACCTTTTTCTGATTTTGGGTTGTAGAAGTTTCAGTCATGTTAGGCTTTCATTGTTAGGAACCTTTAGCTTTACCCTTACCTTTAGCCCAACTTTAAATCTGTCTTCTTCTCAGTGATGGAGCGATGGGAAAGACCCAGGATGACAGCATCATAGGCACCAAACAGTCTAGGAACAGTGTGGCCATCATGCCTTTCACAACCAGTCTGTCTTCCAGCAGCCCTGATTTACTTCAGCCAACCACCAGTGCACTTAACTTTTCACACCCCACAGGTGAGACCTATGACTTTATTTTATTTTTTTATTTCGTCTGTAGGAAGTAAAGCTTCTTTGTATTGACTTACATCATTCTGTTGCCATATTGCAGAAAGATCCTAAATTACGATCTGACCAGTTCAACATAAGATTATTTCCGAATTCATATTACAGTAGCAAATCTTAATTTAGCCAAGAGTTATTTATGAAATCCTTATCTATGTATCCCAGCTCAAAAATAACAACTCTTTAGCTAACTATAGCATCAATAGTTGCCAGTTAGTGTTCGTCTTGAAACTCTTGGGTGAGTCAAAAGTCACAGGAAACAGGGTGAGGTTTCTTCGTTGGTAGCGATCTTGTCCACAGTTCCAGATTCTCTGAATTTGGCTATAAGGGATACAACAGTGCTGTGTGAAACTGGTGGATCTTTCTGGTTGTCGGTTGTTGAAGGCTGCAGTTTTATGATATGGCAGCTGCGTTCCATGAACATCACAATCGTCAATTCCATCCTCAGGTACCTGTGATGAACAACAAAAGTACAGAACTTTCTGTGTTGATAACTTGTAAATTACAAGAGATAAATAAATCTTATTGCTTATCTTATTGGGATTGGCCTTTTAAGACTGTGTAATATTGTGAAGCTGCTTTGAGACAATGCTACGTTGTAAAAAGTGCTATATAAATAAAATTGAATTGAATTGCGGCGATATCAGTTTCTTTCTGACATTGCGTCAATCGGTTTCTCGATAAATTGGTCCAGTGTGAATGAGACTGACATATATCAGTGTAACCTTGTCCCTGTCTCAAATGCAACTGAACTGAATGTTTACCAGACAATACAAGTATTTTACTTGGGCTTCTAAGAAGGACGGTAATATTAGTTCTGTAATTTGGACAAGTTGCGTTACTACTTTGGGTGATTACAATTAGCAAACAAGCATGAAAACTAAACTTTGGAGCAATGGGCAAAGTTAGTGAACAGTGTTCTCTTTAAAGGCTGCCATTCTTCATCTGCTCAATTCATTAAAATAAATTGACACACATTATAAAGTTATATCTCTGTGTTATATAGTATATTAAGTATATAGTAATACTCTGCACACAAAAATTAGGGGATTTTCCCTAATGAATAAGAAGTGAACAAAAATCATTTATTTTATTTCAGTAAACTAGGTCATCAGAAAAGCAAATGAAAAAAGAAGAAAGATGTTTGTTTATGCAAATAAAATGCAAACTGAATAATCATGTTTTAGTAGCAAGTGACATATACATGAGGGTGAACAGAAGAATTTTAAACTGGATGAGATTGCCACACATTGCCTGTTCAAAACACACTGACAGCTGTCTATATTAACAAATCACATGTTTCAGTCCTCCAGTAGTTTAAACAACATTGCACCATTGTACTGCAGAGGATAAGTGTGTGTGCGCATGTGAGTGTGGCTTGTTTTTTTTGCAGGGGCTTTACAAGCGAAATGTTGCATTGCTCTTCCTTTGGTATCACTTCCTTTGTAAAGTCATGAATAAACTAAGCCACTTTTAAGGTTTTAGTTATAGAATAATTACAGGTGTATTAGCAAGCTGTTACACATGTTCAAGCAAACATGGTAGCCTGCTTTAATATTTTGGTTTTTTTTACTGATCTCTTTCCTGCTCTTCCAGTGACTGCATACTACTGTGAGTATAATTATTTTGTCTGCAGTGATATCTTCTGTTAACTTTTTGTCTTTTTCTATAATGTTTTTGTAGCTATATGATGCATGCTAAAAGTTTGTTATGCAGTTATATTTTCTTTTATAGCCATCTTCATGTTGTGGTACACAAAGTCCATAAATTCGAGGTCCATAAGTTTCCTCCTTATACGTTATAAGACTTTACACTTGAGTTACTTTTTAAAATTTTCTTTTTATTTTACCACAGAGTCTTTCATTTAAGCTCATTGCCATTTGCCATTGCCACTGCTCATTTAGCCTAAAGATGGTTTCATAACCTGTAGAATGAAGAGGTTCAGAAGAACACTTAATGCTACACAAAGATTGTTTGCCCACCATTCTTTTAAAGATAATTGCATGCTACACTGGTGAATGAAGATGTTAGAAGGCATTATTAGAGCAATATGTTGTGTGTGGTTAAAATGGCATTTTAGTCATTATTATGTGCTAATGTTATGCGATATACAGAGGCTGGTCGTAGTTACTGCTTTCTCTAAATACTCATGCAGCTGTTTCTTTTACCCCTTGACAGACCTTCCAGACCAAGTGATCCGTGTTTTCAAAGCAGACCAACAAAGCTGCTACATCATTATTAGTAAAGACACAACAGCCAAGGATGTGGTCTTGCATGTAGTAAATGAGTTTGGACTCATTGCTGCGTCTGAGACCTATTCTTTGTGTGAGGTCTCTGTCAGTCCAGAAGGTGTCATTAAACAGAGGCGTCTACCAGACCAGATGTCCAAACTGGCTGATCGTATCCAGCTCAATGGCAGGTGAGGTCTGAAGCAGAGTTAGGCAATATTGGTGAAATAGTATATAATTTTTTTGCCATTACTAACAATGTTTATTAAGTATTTGACATGAATGGGTTCTTCAGTGTGACCAAAATGAGAGCAAACAGAGCAATTAATAAATGGCATCATTATTATTAGCCCCCTTAAAACTAACTTATATATTGAGAAATATCATAAACCACTGCTATGCAAAGGTGTGCTTTAACTTTATAATGATAAATGCTTGATAAATGTGTGTGTGTGTGTGTGTGTGTGTGTGTGTGTGTGTGTGTGTATATATATATATATATGTATATATATACATACACACTCACGCACCCAGTTTCCAAAGGAAACTACATATGTCATACTACATGTTGGCATTCATGATTTCCTCAAAAAAGTGAACTTAATACATAATATTTTGTGACACTGACTGTGAGAGACAGAATCTAAAAAAATCCAGAAAATCACATTTTTAAATAATTTGCATTATATTGCATTAAATCAGTTTTAATAAGCCATCCTATTCTGCACTCATTACCTGTATTAATTGTACCCGTTTGAACTCGTTACCTGTATAAAAGACACCGGTCCACACACTTAATCAATCATACTCAAACCTCTCCACCATGCCCTTGACCAAATATCTATCTAGAGACATCAGTAATAAAATTGTAGACCTGCACAAGGCTGGAATGGGTTACAGGACAATAGGCAAGCAGCTTGGTGAGAAGACAACAACTGTTGTTGCAGTTATTAAAAAATGGATAAGATATGGATGGACAAAGATGACTGTCAATCTTTCTCAGTCTGGGGTTTACGCAAGATCTCACCTCATGGGGTAATAATGATTGTGAGAAAGGTCAGGAATCAGCCCAGAACTACAAAGACACCTGGTCAAAAAGAGCTGGAACCACAGTCTTAATGATGAACGTTAGTAACACACTACGCTGTCATGGGTTAAAATCCTATAGGGCACACAAGTTCCCCTTGCTCACATCAGCAAATGTCCAGGCCCGGTTTGAAGTTCACCAATGACCATCTAGATTATCCAGAGGAGGCATGGGAGAAGGTCATGTGGTCAGACGAGACTAAAATAAAACTTTTTGGTATGAACTTCTATCACTGTGTTTGGAAGAAGGATGGATAAATACAGCCCCAAGCACACCGTCCCAACCATGAAGCATGGGGGTGGAAACATCATACTTTAGGGCTGCTTTTCTGTAAAGGGGACAGGACGACTGCACCATATTGAAGACCTAGCCAGTGTCCAGACCTGAACTCAATAGAAAATCTTTGGAGGGACCTGAAACTCAGTGTTGCCCAGCAACAGCCCTGAAGCCGTGAAAGATCTAGAGGAGATTTGTATGTAGGAGTGGGCCAAAATCATGGTCCAGAACTACAGGAAACATCTAATTTTCAGATCTGAATTCTTTGTAGGTGGGAAAACTTGCAAAATCAGCAGTGTATTAAATAATTAGTTTCCCCAGTGCGTGCGTGCATGCTTGTAAGACTGACTACAGTCAAGCATGGTTTTGCAAATGCCATGGTCTCTGGGCTGCATGAGTGCAGCATGTGTTGGTGACTTACATTTCATTGAGGGAAACATGAACTTCAATATGTACTGTGAAATACTGAAGCAGAGCATGATCCCTTCCCTCTGGAAACTGGTTTTCTTCCAGGATATGTCTGTACTTGGCCGCTTTCATCTTTCCTTCGATTGCAACCAGTCGTCCTGTCCTTGCAGCTGAAAAACACCCCATAGCATG
>JAUZSU010202472.1:0-11566 GCA_034780255.1 Parotocinclus maculicauda
ACCTGTCAGTGGGCAAGAGTCCTTGTGTTCTTGAATGTAGTAATGTAGTACAGAACTTTGGATCTTATGGCAGATAGAAACACACAAACAAATCAGACTTAGAGAAACAGAAAGGGAGAAAAATTACAGCTGGAGGAGTTGGAAGATGATTGGGGAGACTAAACCAAAGAAATGTAAGGAAGCAGGCTATCTTAAAATTAATCCCCCAATCATAGTATTAAAGTCACATTAGGTTAGGGTGATGCATTGCATGCCAAACAGCAGGACTGAGGCACACAAAATAAAGTCACACAAAGGCACACAAAATAAAGTTAAAATAAATTACCATTCTAGTAAGGCTGGAGACATTCAGACAAATCTAGCTGACACTAGCTGTTTTAATCACAGAGATTATAAAGGGTTATAATTACAAAGAGGTCTGGATTAAAGACAAAACGCAATAAATTCCTTCTTTAAATGCTTTTTACAGAGATCCTCAAACAGTACTTTATAGTTGCATGTTAAGTTTTAAAGAAATGAGATTTTTCAGTATAAATAGGAACAATTTACTGACTAGTACATTTATATAGAAATGTACTTAGCTCATGCCAAGATTTGTAGCAAGGGAAGGCTAGCTCACAGGGCCTGTAGTCCATGCTTTAACCTGTGTTTATTAAAAAGCAAGTTAGGCATATTGGGTTGGTGGATATTGGTTGGTGAAGAATGAAAGCTGACACCCCAGACCATTCAGACATTGGGAGAACATGAAGGTGGAGGTGAAAGGAGGCAGGAGGCAATTATTTTTTGGATTGCGAGGCCATTTGTCTCAAACAGCTTTAAAGCTGATGAAAGTGCAATGCTTTCCTGTAAAGGCTCCATATTACTCTAAAGCCAGCTTAATGAAAAACAGAATTGAAACGTGTCAGTTTGATTCTGAAGGTTGAATCAGTATATTTATCTTAAGGCAAAAAACATGCAACCTGATTTACTTACAGCATGTACACATTTTTTGACCATGACCATCGCTGAAAATGTTAAACAATTTATTTTTGGAAACAATCATCCAGTGATAATGTGACCTTTTAATTGAAATTGCGAGAATGTATGAGACAATGCATTTTACCCTTGTGTATATTTAAAATTTGGGGTCAAGGTTGTGTGTCCTTAAAAATGAAAGATCATCAAATGGGGCAAATGGTCAGCATGCATTTTTAGCTTAGTCATGTTTAGCAATGCAACTTTGTTAAATTGTTAGAATGCTGTGTTGCTTTTTTGTAAGATGTTTTTGACAAGAGTGGAAGAGGGCTAGTAGGAACGTACAAACAAATATGGGTGTAGAGAGGCAAAACTGGTTGATGTTTGGGTTCTGAGGAGCTAGATTACTGGGACACCTAATAACAGTGCTAATATCATTTTATCCACTTTTGCACTTATTAAGCACACACTTCTTTTCAAAAAAGAGAAGATAAATTATTGTAACTGAAAATTTTGATGAAAATAAGGGTGAAGCTAGTGCCAGCGTGTCCGAAAAACAGTGCATTTTATTCTTTCTGGCAAGATCTTTGTCAGTGAGATTATTTTTATATATGGTCAGGGTCATGGGGTCCGGTGGAAATGCCAGAGAACAGGTTACATAAGTATGCTATTCCATTGCAGGCCCAGCAGGGGTCACTGTTGCAGCAACAGCAAACAGTCCACCTACCAGCCTTGGCCCAGCCAGAAGTCATCACGAGGACTCAAACCCAGTCATCTGAGCACCTAACTAATAACATTACCAGGTACTTGGTTAGTAGGTCTAGGTGGAGAATGAAAATAATTTAAATCTAGTTTATGCCCTTTCTAAAGACTGCGGCTTTTAGCACATCTGACTCTTTTTCTCACATTTTCTCACTACTGTTTGTTAGCCACTGTGAATACCTGCCAGAATCACTGTGGTTTCTCTGCTTTTGTTTGGCTGACTGGAGCCCGAATGAGAGACTGGTGTTGATGTGTTTGACTAAAAGGTGCATCAGGGGTCCTGGACAGTGAATCCACTGGCAAAACTGGGGAAGATTCTGAAGAGCAGGACCTTCCATAATAATGTAAATATTGAGATCCTATGAATTTGGAGGTTATTGCTACGAAAGTGGTGTTAGGACCCAAATATGCGGGATAGACGGAATCCCACGGCATATAATAAGAATGGGGAAATAATATATACTAACTATAAAAAAGGAGAAAAAGGAAAAAAAAAGCCCTAAATAATAAAAGAAACTAAAAAGGGGATAAAGTGCGCAGCTGTTGTCACGTGCATTATAATACCAACTCCCCAGCTGGCCAGGGCACGAATGAATCGCAAAACGCCAAAGCGCCAGGGGACAGACGTGCACCAGGCACGGTAAAGTGCTGATTTGGGACGTCTCCCAGATTGCGTGGCACGGAGAACTCCGGAACATCAGGGGCATGGAGGAACTCCGAAACGCCAGAGGGCGAGTGATAGCTCGAGTGTGCTATAGCATGAGTGCGAACAAATCGCGAGAGGCGCCGCAGCGCCAGGGGGCGAGCCTAAGCTCGAACGCGCAAGTAGCGCGAATTGTGTAGTGTCTGGAACGGGCATCCAGCTGAAGTGAGGCTATACAGTGCGGGGACGCCAATGCCGGGGCGTGTGTCATTTCACACTTATATAGCCGCTGTTCGTAATCGGGTCGTAAATCAAGCAGAATTTCTAAATCGCCTCACCAATTGCTCTGTAACGGCAACCGGCGAGGACAGCGGAACGCTCCGGGGCGAAAGGTAGGACCCCTAACACCTATGTATTCTTTTTATATTGTGAGTTCAGTTTTAATCACATTCCTATCAGCTGCTTGTTTGGCTAAGGACAATTATGACATGTACTGAGATTGAGAAACATGCACTCTCTTGTCGGCTCTGCCTGAAAGCTTTATTGCATATCTCCAAGCAATATTCCAAGCAATTGTGGGTAGAGTGCCTTGCTCAAAAGCCCAACAGTGTCAGCTTGGCAAAGGTTGGATTTGAACCCTAGACCTTTTGGTCCATAGGTCAAGTACTTTCAACAAAAAGCTACCACAGCCCCAGAGTAGGAAATCTGCACTTAGCCACTATAGCCCAAAGCTCAAACTTTACCATCTTGGAGGATACTTAAACAAGCCATGCTGCAGATGATGATAATCTGTGCTTATTAGCACAGTCTGACTGTGTCCCTGATCTAGCTCAGCATCAGTACACAAGCATTTCAGCCATTTTTGTTTTATGTTCCATGGGGCAGAAAAGAGTATGTGCATGTAATTAAGTGTTTGTGAGAAGGCTTGAGGTGGCATAACTGTGTATGTGTATAGGTTTGCCATAAGCAGACTAAAAAGAGATCTTGACTCATTTGAATACATTCCAGTGTTGCACTACAGAAACAAATAGACAGAATATCATTAAATAAATACCGTGTTTGGGCACATATTACATACCAAATAGGATGCCAAAATAGTAAGACCATTACAATTCATGCTTTGTGCAAAACGGCAGTATGCAATTTGTGATACAGCCAAATTCCTGCCTGTGGTGAATTTCCAGATTACACTTGTCCTTTAGTGAATATTTTATATTTATTCTTCTTCCTTTTTTATCTCATATGTTGACAGACAAGCTGGCTTGATAGAAAAACCAGAATATACATAACATTATGTATGTGTAAGAATTTGTTTGTTTCATAGTAGTTTTAGAAAGTTGAAGTGCAGTCTAAAATATATACACTGCTAAAATTCTATTTAAAGCACATGCAGCTGCGTAAAACTGTGGCCATTTCTTTTGGCTAGTGTTCAACATGGCTCATGATTGTGAGCTGATTGGGATCCCTATTGCTCTAGACGCTTTGGTATTTGCTAGTTTGAAAAACTGGCAGCAGCTGTTGTGCAATACTAAATGTGATATTTATGCAATTGCCATTCAGTCAAGTGATGTCCCTCTGCTGGAAAATTGCAACATTACTTATTCATGCATCTTGCCCATGCAACGGAAGGTTTTGAATTTGGGGGGTGTATAGAAACCTATACAAACACATCTCTGTGATGCTGAAGGACATTTTAGCAATGTAATGCTTAAAAGGCATTTTCAAGCCCTGATAGATCTCACTGGAGACTACATTGTTCCAGGAGAGATTGACAGAGGGGAAAGTGAGAAAAAGAAGAATGAATGAGAGAGCGGAAGATAGGCAGAAAGAGAGCGAGCTGAACTACTCTGCTCCCCAAGTTTTTATATCCCTCTAGATGCCTGACTTCAGGTACAGACGGGGCCTCCTTCTCAGTCTCTTATACTCTCTCTCTCTCTCTCTCACTCTGGCTCTCTCACAGAGTCCACCTCACAGGCCTCTGTTGCCATGGTAGCAGGCGGAGGGAAAGCTGCAGTGATAGAAAAGGAGTTGCAGGGATCCATTCAGCCTTTGGAATGCACTCTAATATCGAACATCTACTCTGTCTATTTCTGCCTCACTTTGTCTCTGTTTACAAGTATATGATTCGAGAGCAAACTCAAACACTGGACATCTTATCTGCATATTGAAATCCATGTGTGTATTTGAGTGTGTGGGTTCTACAGTGCCTGGGGAAAACTGATCAAAACCAGCACCTGAAAAGAGCATTAAAAATAAAGTAAATATAGTAAATAAAGTATAATAAAGTCTTACACACAGTAATACATTATTTTACTCACAGTTATCAGAGTGATAACATCCCCTGATGTGTACATAGAATTATTGCTATCTTTCTCTAAATCTCTCACACCCTACCTCACTATTTAGTACTGTTTGAAAGTTTGTGAACCATTTACAATGTTCTAAAAGAATGTCTATGCTATGGTGGAGTCCAAACTCTTTACAGCATCAGGAGCCTCAACAACCCTCAGGCTTCCTCAGGCATCTTCTTTGTACATGTTGTGATGATCAGACTTTGATGAATACCTGTTCTTTAAATGAAAAAAAGTGTATGTTCACAATCAGTTGTCATCTCATCGATTGAAAAGAGGTGACTTTTTTTCACATTCAAATTACCCGCTAACCCTAGCAGTTCACATATGTTTGCCTCTTACAGCCAATATTGGATGATTCATTTGTGTAATTGGGTTCTCTTTATCTAGGACGTGAACATTTGACAGTGTTTTTGGTCATGGTCAGAAATATAGAAAATTATTTCACACACTTTCAATCACCACTTTGGGAACTGAGGGTAGTTATTAAAAACTGAACCTGACAGATTAAGAAACACAGTGCTTACCAAAGATTAATATAAAATGAAATAAAGAGAAGGCCAAGTCAGAGAGAGAATTAGAAAGGGAGTGGGAGCGAGTATAGCTCATCATTTGCCACTGCAGTTGTCCTGACATTGATCACTAATGTGCCTGCACACACTGGGCTGGAGCTCTTTTTTCAACATACTGATTCATTTCTACAATCACCATATCAGTCTCTTGTGGATTAAATTGGCAAATTAGTCCTCATTTTCAGCACAAATTAAAAAGCTCTGGTTTGTTAGCACTTTAGTAAAGTGAACACATACACATGAATAATTCAGAACTAGTAAGTGTGCTTATACATAGCTAATACAGCAGCCTTGTAATTGCCATTAATAGCATTTACATCATTTAGCAGATGGCCATTTATAACGCAACTTAAATCTGAACTGAGCAGTTAAAGGATAAGGGTTTTGCAGTGGTGCCTAACAATGCCATGAGGTTTAACCACCGAGATGTAACAGCTTATTGGTGTCCTACCTTCTAAGTGTTATCTGTTTATCTTTAATAACTACTGCATAATTAATGTTTAATATAAAGACTGAATTCCCAGAGAAGCAGAAAGATATTATTATACAATTGCAGCAGCTCCTCAGTCTACATCTATGTTCGTTTTCATGTAAGATTTTCTCTGACAATTTCCAATGTGCATTAGCCTTGCAAAATATAACTTGGTCAGTATACGTTATGAAATTATAATTAATCATATGAATGTAAGGAATCATTGTGATTAGACATCCATGTAATCAGTTTATTTATGCAGTCATTTTTGTGGCAATGAAGTAGCCAAATAAGCTAATAAAGGCCAGCATACAGCATATCTCATAATTACAAACTCATCCAATTAATTACAACCATACAGTCACAGATGAACAATCCATATTTAGGAATGGGTAGATTCATGGTGGCAATGCCACAATTTTTTGTGACAGTGACATCTATGCCTATCATTTGCTAAACCAAACAGCAGCAGACAGTGGTTGCTAATTTGTGCGTGTATGTATGTGTCTGTATGTGTGTACACAATGAGTTTAGCTATACTTATTAGTGATGCAAGCCCATTTGCTGAATGTCTGTCATAGCACGTGTCCGACTTTAAATCAAGTACAAATCTGAAAAAAAAGAATGAATTACAAAGTGATGTGAATCCATGGAAGCTGTATGATATTTTATACGACTATGCCTAAGGGTGCAGCTATGTTAAGAGCTTTAGCTGTGTTTTTTTTTCTTCTTACAGACACCCGTCCCTTTGGCAGTGCTTCATGCAAAGCCTGCTACACAAGACTGAGCTTTAGAGTTCAACTGTCACTGTATTTACTATGTAACAAATGCTATTGCTTCCACCTCATCTCCCACCATCTCTGCTGGGTGTACCTCACATTGCCTAATCTCTTTTTTGCTGTTCCTGTCTGTCTATTTCTTTTTGGCTGGACATGAAGAGCTTCAGTTATCTTCCATGCTTTGTAGTGCATATTATTCACTTGATTTTTCAGTCATCCACTTGTTATTCATGGTTTGACTTGTGTTTGGGGGGTTTCATTCAACTAAATCAAGTGCTCTTTCAGCCCGGCATTTTTTGTTCACATGCCTTTTAAATAAGCTGGCTGTTCACTTTTCTGCTTCTCCACACACTGCAATTAAATGCACATCAATTATATGACTCATATAATTGCAACTCTTCTTGGTTTTCCCAATCTCTCTTAACAACTTAAGTCCTTGCAAAACAGACTTTTTGGGTAAAGAAATCTCCAATACTACTGTGGTAACCTCAACTTCGTGAAATTCCTGAAAAGTCATTCTAAATTAACAAAGTGCTAACAAGCTCAGATACAATACTAACACCAACTCAGATTAAATAATGCAAATTTACATGAGAAAAGTACCACATATTAAAAAAGTAGTAAAAATGTATTCACACAAAAATTTGTGTAATTTAAGCTAATACAACTAAAAATTAATAGCATGGTCTGCATGCTATTTCCGCATGCTATTTATAAATGCTGTGGACCAATATATTATCTCCCAAACGACTGGTTGAGCCTGCATTCTGCCCTTGTCTTTACCTTTTACGCTTGTGTTAATGTTCTTTTACTCTTGAAAGCTTGTGTAACATGGCCTTCTGTGTTGCCACCAAATGACTGCAAGGGTACAGTTTAAACCATCATCACTATCATAGCTATTTCACTTATTAGTAGTGAACTGTAGCTGTGTGGTTGACTGTGTAAACTGTTTTACATAGTGTTATAGAGGTACAGAGGATACAGTACCTAGATGTGATGTTTATGAAAACATCATAGTCAGCGTTGTGGAAAAGACGGTGCTTACCACCGCAAGGGAGGACAGATCTTAGACAGTAAACCAGTCCATACACTCACACACCCATACACATAATCACATACTAAGGACACTTTAGAAACACCAATTAAACACAAATCCACTATGACACCACTACTTGTCTTGATCTTTTTAGTAGTGCTGTCTCTGATTAAAAAGGAAGCTGCCGTTCTCTGCAATGGACTCAACTTTTTTGAGCAGTGGTCACTAAGTTATACAAATATGCAAATTTCAATCATTTAACTCTATTCAATGACAATTATTACAGACTATATAAAACTACAGACATTATGCTTATTTAAGGCTCCAGACAGGTAGGAGACAGTGTCTTATCAAAGCTGTCCTTTACCTATTCTTAAACTTGTGTTTGATTATATTTACCACACTGGAGAAATACAGAATTTAGATAATGTTGTTAAGTATGTTTTGTGGTATACAGTATTTGGCCGATGAGGTAGACACTAAAAGCTTATTCCTTCTGCAAACGTAATACTGTAGGTAATGGTAAACCTCAGAAATGATGTTATGATATACACATTCAATTACTTAAAATGTATTTAAGCAGCATTTAGAATTACTTTTACTGAATTTAAAAAAGCATTCTATTAAAATTTGAGTGATTTTGAAATGTGAGTGTATTCACACCCATCACGTCTCCCTTCTTCATGTCAAACTCCACACTGACCGTTAATTATCTGAAGTCTGGGCCATTACTGAATACTGACCATAGCTAACCATGTCTGAGCCTCAGGGCAGTGACTCTGGGCAGAAAGCAGTGCATACACAGCATTCACTGTGCCTTTGCTCACTCACATGCACTCTTCAGTGTGCTTTAGTCACACTCATTTTACAAGCAGCATTGACTCTTACCTATCAATGACCCCATTCATGCCCATTCCCCTCTGGCACAAAGAGAAGGGCCTGACCTAGTCTTCCCATCCATTTCATACCCTTTATTTATTGTAAGCCCCAATTCACTTCACTTAAAAAAAGCTCTTGGGATGTCAGTTAAGGTTATTAGCAGCCTTTTGAAATTAGATTAGCCATGCTTCTTTCCCCATTTTTAAACAAAGTTCAAAGTGCTGAAACTTGGTCCTTTGGAATCTTTGGAATTTGAGATAATTTTTGTTCTCACATCAACAGGCTTCCTGATTGCGTCTGGACAGTGACACATATTAACATCTAAAGGAGAGGCCTCTTTAGTTAGAGCCAAAATTTATTAATACTGTTATTAAGTGATAGATCTGCTCATCTGCCCTATTTGTTCTTCAACCTTTGTAACAGCTCCTATAAGAAGCCATTTGGTCCCAAGGCATTTTTACATGTATGCCTGTTTGCAGTATTAAATATGTGACCTAAGTCCCTTTTTATTTAATGTCCAGGTTTCATTTTGAATTAGTTTATGATATTGCTGCCCTTAACTGTGGTGCTGTGGTTAACCATCACGACCTGTCAAACAGAGTGTCTGTCTATATGTCTGTGTCAAACAGAGTGTCTGTGCATATCCGAATAGCTTACCTTAAACCACTTTCACACATGTACTGTAGCACAGACATTACACAGAGGAGCTGTATGTGTGAACCCAATGCCCAATACATTTGTCCCAGACATTACCCAGACTGTATCCTACCAGGCCCTAAGTATAAAGTTTGAAAAATGTGATACAAAAGCAGTCAACATGGATGAGTCGGTAACCTTGTTCACCATCTTCAATGTGCTGTAAATAAAACACTCCTATTTCTGCGGCATATGATTTTGCACCATGACATGCTTCTTGCACATTCTAGAGGAAGCAAGCATCTTCCTGTAGCGAAAATGCGGCTTGACGTGGAACATACGTGTATGAAAGGCCACACCAGACCTGATTCTCTGAACATTTTCCAGAGTTTGTAAGTACAAATGGCTTAAAATAGTGGAGTATTAAAACATTGCTGTAATATCATTACATATGATACATTCGTAGTGACAAAGTCATTCCAAACCTAATCAACTGAGAGTAAAAATATACTTCTCACAAAAAATAAAATATTCCCATTTTTTTGTGAGCAGTATATGTTATAAAAAGTTAGCTAAGTAAATGTAAAAGAGCAGTGCATTTCTACCCACCTATGCTCATATTTATGCATGCTCCCATTAGCCTACTAGTTTAGGCCGCTTGAGAATGCTTTCTTTGCTACTGTCACCTGGAATTACATTCCTTCTGTAAATATACAGTTTTCACCTCACAATGCTTACTTACTGCCACTCCTGAGTAAAGTTGTAAAATAATTTTCTTCAGCAGGCATAAATTGCTGTATTGCTCAGGCCCCACTGGCAGCAGATGCCCCATCCATAGCGCTCTAAGGTGTTCTAATAAAGAATGTATCAGCCTTTGGGTAAAACACAGCATTGCATTATTAATTCTGCCCACCACCTGTCTTCACTTTCACTGCTACAGAGTTGTGTGATCCTGGATAAAGCTACTCATTAAAATACAAGACTAATCCCAGGTCTCGTCCAGATCATGGTGAAGTTGTGGAGCACAAGCTATAATGTCTAAGTTTAAGTCGTATGTCAGGAATACTTAGCCCGATAATGAAAGGTGATGCCTATTAACAGTTTGAAAATGAAATCAAGCTAATATACCCCCACTGATTTAAATTTATTGTTAGCAACATTAGCCATTCTGAAAGAGGTCTTTATCAAGGCAAGCAGTCTGATTAACTGGAATCTGTTAACTTAATTTACCTGCAGAACAGAGGAAGAACCTGACGATGTCATTAAATGTCATTACTCTTATGGAAAGATTTTTTTATTAACTTGCTTGACTGTTGAATACATTAAAATGGGAAGCACACCATTTAAAACCTATTTATCTCACCCAATTATGTTAATTACCAAGTGATGGATGAAAGCTAACAGACCACTTTTACACATGCAATTTCACCCAGGAAGATAGTTGCGAGTAAGAGTTGAAATCCCAGAGAGTCCAGGTCATTTACAAGGTCAGAACCCAGTACAAAACCTTATGTGAACAAATGAAGGATGTGCTTATGTCTTGTGAAATGGCTGGTTTAAAACATCACATTAAATATAATGAGTTAAACAGAAGGAACATGTTGGCTAAAGAAAGTGATCATTTGTGCTAAATCAATGACACATATTCTTCCCTATGCATTCAGATATGAGCCAATCACATGTGGATCATACCTAAAAAAGAATGCCATATAGCAAGAAGGTGCAGTTAGTAAACAACTTAAAAGTTTATTATACCAAAGACATATGGTGTTTGATATACTTCACATGATGTGTAGTATTATTTGGCTTTCATGACAAATTTGTGAATGGGTGCAACTCGGTACATGACTATGAAAAGTCTAAGCTAATTTTTAACAGGAACTTATAGTTATAGTTCAATCATTGTTCAAGCGTTGATAGTTTTACAAGAATATTATTCTCGTAGAACTATCAATGCTTATTGAAGCAGTCTTCTTTAAGCTTCTTATAAATATTATTATAATCAGTTGATTATACTGTGTCCAGCAAAGGCCAGAAAACAGTCCCCCAGTCAGAATTTTGCAAGAGGATAGCTAACCTGCATGCTTAGTTGAAGAGGATGTTAGCACAGGTGGACAAGGCCAAAGGGGGTCTGACAAATGTGGACAGCCATCTGTCCACATTTAAAAAACCAGTCCTCCATAGGAAATAGTACTCTATCCAACATCTGTTATTTAATACATATGTGTTCACTGAAATATCCAAGTACAGGGGAGAACACATCCTTGGGAGCAACACTTAAGATGCAGACCAACTGTTTTGTACTGTTTTGTTAGCTTAATAATCAAATGTTCAGAAACAGAAATTCTTCTGTCTGTCTGTTCATTTCATCACCCTATCCCCTTATAGCTCCAGAGATTCAATTCAATTTATTTATATAGCGCTTTTTACAATGGTGCATTGTCTCAAAGCAGCTTTACAATATTACATTATCTTAAAAGGC
>JAUZSU010202483.1:0-11566 GCA_034780255.1 Parotocinclus maculicauda
CAGATCTTCTACTTTAACAGAAGACCACATCAGGTGCCACTTCTGTCATGTCACCAAAACTGGACAAGGAAAGGTCGGAAATATGTTGGTCTTGATTCGGATTGTATGGTCAGAATGTGGCGTGAACAATATGAAAACATGGATCCATCCTGCCCTGTTTTAGGCTGATGGTAGTAGTGTTATGGTACGGATAACATTTTGTTGGTACCTCTGGGCCCCTTAGTACCAGCTGATCAGTTTAACCCCACAGCCGACCTGTGTATTGTTGTTGACCATGTCCTTCCCCTCTTGACCACAGTGTACTAATTGTCTGATTTCCACTTCCTGTGGAATAAATGTGCCTTTTTCACATGTGGAGGAAGGGGAGTTTCACATCGTACATGTGCAGCTGACATATCTACAGCAACTGCGTGATGCTATCAAGTCAATATAGACCAAAATCAAAACAAGGCCTTCTGAAGTCCATCTTAGTCCTCAGCATAGCAGACAGCATATCTACTGTTTTTTCTTTTTTAATTTATTTAAAAATAGTAACATTTTAACATGCTGTGTGGTTAGTCTGGTGCACAGTCTGTTAACTGAATGACCCACTGTCCGCACGCAGATGGTACCAGTGCCCCAGGAATGCACATATATGTATTGATATCTGCACTGGTAGCTGAGACTGAGCTGTTGGCTCGATTGTGTTTGTTTTTGGTTTCTTGATGTGTTTTGTGTGTGTCTGTTTTTCAGTAGTTAATAATAGCTCTTAATGCCAGTTTTTAATCATGTTGTACCATTGTATGTCCAAGATTTAGCCTCAAAGTTGGTTTTAGTGTATTACAGTGGTGCTGTATGACCTTCTTTTGGCATATGTAGAAAACTGAGTGGATGAGTTGCAATTCTTTACTTGTACTCCAGCTCTAACTGGTAAAAGATCTTATCAAGGCTGGTAATGAAGTACAATTTCAGCATTATCTTAGCGTTTGATGGTCAGAAGATGTTCAACATATCTTATGAGTCTTGTGGGATTCATCATGTATGCTGTATTATGATAATTTGTTATGATTTTGAAATGCTTTGGATATGGTTAGCAGTGCTTTCCTGTGCAAACATCCCGTTATGTTCATGCTTTAAAAACAAAATTAGGATAATTTAGTTTTCAGTTTAGTGTGAAATGCAGCAAATGCTTGGACAGATCAAACTCTGATCTTGTACCATTTATCAAGTAGAACTAATTGAATGTACACAGAGATTTGCACATAAGGCATGTTTAGCCACCAAGATTGTGGCCTCACAGTGATTTATTTTCCTTTTTTGGTTGATGTAGTGTTCTCCAATTATATCTACCCTTGTTGGCTTAATGTGATGCCCTCGTGTGGTCTGGGAGATCTGCGATGCCTTTTGTATCATTGGAAACAAGATCTGTAACATTTTTAGAATCTTACTATCGCCTTGTTATCGGTAGCGTTATGGATTTGTCATTTCCAGTGGCAAGGCGTTTTAATACTAACGGACATTCCATCAACGATATAGCTGTTCGAATATTAGGATATTAAACATAAAGTTTCAATCACAAAACACTTCTGGAACTTTTGAACACAGTAGAATTAATATTATTATTTAAACCTCTACATTTCCATAAACTGGTCCCTCCCTTCACATATTTAAAAGCATTTTGAATACACACAGCTGATGAAGGACCAAAACGTCCCGTTCCTCTGGAAAATGTGTATAGTTCTCTACAGTTATCTTTACATCTGCTAAAGTACACTGCAGTTACCTGCCTGGGGTGCTTTTTTTATATACACTGCTCATAAAATGAGCAATATTTAATTTTGAAGTATCCCCCTATTTTTGTGAGCAGTATATATTAAAGGCATGAAATGATCATATCCCAGTGCCCAGTCAGTTGCAGCTCTCTGTCAATTCTGTGAACCAAAATCAGTAATTTTTTTTTGTTACTGAGGTGCAATCTTCAATTTAAAAAAAAAAACAAAAAAAAACGGTTTTATTATTATTATTAACTATTATTAACTTTTTTTTTTCTAGTTTTTTAAGCAGTCTTTGCTGTACTTCATTGTGCATAGTGTTGCTTTTCAGCACTGGAAGAGCGATGCATTCGGACCTAGAACGGTTGCAACTGTCAGTGCTTTGCTTAATTTCACTTACAACATGACCAAAGGAGCAAGAAATGCATTTACATTTATATTTAGCCATTTTGAAGACTGCCTTATCTAGAGGGATTTACAACTGACAGCTTTACAATCCAAGCAATTGTTGGCTGTGAGTGAGAGATTTGTTTTGCTTGTGTGATATGGGTGCTGTTAGTACAGTAATGCAGTGCTACGTGCAAAGTTTTAAGAGATATGGATCCATGTGTGTTTTTAACATATTTAAAAGTGTTAAATTGTATTCGAGTGTTAGATTATGTTGTAATTAGAAATGGAATAAGCATTTTATATAATGTTAATTATGTTTATTATCTAAAAGAGGAGTCTGGTTCCTCTCAATGTTTCTTCCTCTTAATTTCAGGGAGTTTTTTCTTTCCACTGTCGCCATTGGCTTGCTCTTTAGGGAATTCTATTTGTGACACTCGTTTATATATCAATGTAAAGCTGCTTTGTGACAATGTCTACTGTAAAAAGCGCTATACAAATAAAATTGAATTGAATTGGGACTGCAAATAAATGTACTCTGTGAATTATAAAATAAGAATCAATCAAGTGCAAGCATCAGATGTGCAAGGCCTTATTGTTTCTGTGAGGATTATTTTTTTCAGGATGTAATTGTGGTTCTAGTGAACAAAAACGTGTTAAAGTAGGCACACACCACCTGTGTTTTCTCTGTTACTTGGTGACGTAGGCTTGCCCCTTGGTGTGGACCACCATTTGTCATGAACGTTGTTGGGTCAGGTGATCAGGCTGCAATTACCACCTTAGCACTGGTGCCCGTAATACACTGCTCACAAAAAATGAGATTTGGGGATGGTTCAAAATGTATATGAAGTGATTAAAAAAGAGGCATTTGAGTTTATATCGTTAAACAAGATCATCAGAAAAGCAAGTGAAAAATCAAAGATGGTTGTTTGATTATACAAAAGAGATGCAAACTCAGTGATTGGGTGAATAGAAGCATGTAGAACTGGATGAGAGTGCCACACGTTGACTGTTCAGTAGGGTGTATGGTCACCCAAGACTGCCGAAACACACTGACAGCGATCGGGCATTTACAGGATCCGATTGTTGAGCAGTTCTTGTGGGATCCTCTGCCACTTTTGCTCCAGGGCATTTTACAGCTGAAGAAGTTTTGTGGGGAGCATTGGACGGGTTGCCAGATGTCTCCCCAGTACATCCCAAGCATGTTCAATAGGATTCAGGTCTGAAGAATGTGAAGGCCAGCCCTTTCATTCAATTCCTGCCTCCTGAAGCATTTTGTTGATGAGATGCACATGATGGGACCTTGCATTAAAGTCCATGAAAGGAAAGCTGTTTTCAACTGCTCCAGCAAAGGGTACCACTGTAGGGTGAAGAACCTCAACTAGGTATCTGACAGCACTCAGCGATCCATTTCTGATGATGTGGAGCTCACGCCACGATTCCTCCACCACCACCTGAAATGTGGATTCTCCTGTGTTTCTCATTCACACAAGATCAGGACACGATGATTGTCAGGCTGCAAACTGAACCGTGACTCATCAAAGAAGAGGACAGTTGACCACTCGTCATGGGTTCAATGACGATGCTCATCAGCCCACTCTCTATGGGTTCTACAGATTCAGCAGATAATGAAATGCATACCATTGGTCGCTGGGCATGCAGTGCAACACGATGGAATCAATTTTATATGGTCTGGGTTCATATCCGTTGTCCAGTGGCAGTATGAAACTGTCCCCGCAGCTCTGTTGCATTGCTGCACCTGCTTCTGCTTGCCAATAAGTTCAAGTAGAGGTCATCTCTTGCTGCCCTAGAACTTTTCCAGTCACTTGAAATTGATTCCATAGTCTGCTAATCACGCTTTGGGATGTTCCAAGTGCTGTTATCACTGTTGTCTGTGTTTGATCAGCTTCAAAACGTCCTATGGCTCTGCAGGCAAATTGTGTTGCAGAGGCATTGCAAGGTCTGGGAAATTGCAGGATGTGCCTTTTCAACGGGATACTTCACTTTTAGCCTTTTATATAGTGCATTTTCACCAATTAAATACAACTTGTTTTTAAATCTCATTTGCATTATAGAACAGCTTTCTTTGACTTGACTTTTCTGATGTTCTTGCTTAATAAAGATCAAATGCTTCTTATTTTTTGTCGTTTTGTATTCATTTTGAACTATCTCCCCTTTTTTGTGAGCAGTGTATATTTTTTTGGACTCTTGCAGTAGAATAGGCAGTTTGCTGTTCTTTATTAGTGTGAAAAGTTTGTCTGTAGAAGCCAGTAGGAGTTCAGTCAACTTCAGTTTTTTGATCATATCTCTGTGCAAAGGTGTAATGAAGTTTCTTTCCTTTGTTTCTCTCAGCCAACACGTACTTCTTCATGGTGCAGGCTCAGGGTATAATGTTGCGTGATAACGTACGCACAATTGGCCAGATGATCAGATCGTACACTAATAAGAATACCACCATCAACGGGACAGGTAAGAGTGAGGACACGCATGCATATCATCCACACAGAAACATTATTAATTCTGGTATTTTGCATACTTCGAAAGTTTAGTCTGTTATATATGTGTGATTGTGTTTACAGACTATCCAGATGGTAACAACTCCAGCGAATATGTTGCTCAACCGACTACATACCTCCCTGAAAATTTTACTTATGTGCGGAACCTGCCCTGCCCTGAGCGCTTACCTTCTATGAGTGAGTTAGAACATTTGCTTTTAATGTGTGGTAATGGGTAAAACACTCCACAGTGTTTGAGACATTTTGTGATTTTGATTTTCTACAGCTGTGTTCCATGGGTATTATTAAAAGCATTTAAAACATGATGTAATAGGGAATTTCCAGATCAAAAGTGTATTGTTTAGCAACAAGAACCGATAGCTGGCATTATATTCTCAAGACTTAAGGTCATAGGGAACAGTTTTCAATATTTTAGAGAAGCAATTTCTAATCTTAATGAAATTATTCTGCACCATGGGGCAGAACCAAAAGGGGTGTAAAATTCCTACGCATCATGGCACATCACAATGGAGCCTGTGTACGACCTTAGGTTGAATGAGGCTATATCTGGAACTTATAGAACAGTAATATATTTTAGAATAACTCTAATCACCAAGTTTACCAGGGCATTCCTTTTTTAGGTCTTTGTACAACAGTATGTTAATAAAGTAATATAAAAAAAAACCGTCTGCAAACGGGGGACAGAAAAAACTCTTTGGTATTGTAAGGAACTGCAGGATAGTCCCAATCATAATGAATGTGTAAATGTCGAAAAAAGGGGGGAGTGAGAGTTGAGCAATTGTGGCAGATATGTCATTTACATAAAAGTGCGTTTTTGTTCTAGCAACATAACGACTCAAATCTTAAATGGTCTACTTTAAAATGGTATCCATAGTTAGAAAGTTTATATTGTGGAACTGTGTGAGGGGGAATAAAGAGAACACCATGGGCATTTCAGCTCTTGGTGGGGAACAGCCACCTCTCATTTAAACCCTGGTTGCTTGCATGCAAAAAACACTACCTTGGGGCCATGTTTCATGTGCAGTGTTTGCACCAATATCACAACACGTCAGTTGGGCTGAATACTTTTGTACAGTATGATCATATAAATTACAGGCCTTGTCCATACAAGACTAATGATTTAAACATGCAGTGTGAATTGTCACCAAAGAACCAGATTTCTAAAATAACAGTGTTGGATTGGCTTAAAAGCGCGGTCACTGTTTGATCGTCAGAATGAGATATCAGTCAGCACATCCATTAGCTGTCAATCACTCAATTACCACACCCCTTTAAGGGCCATATAGTGTTAGGAAATATATTAGGCGAGATATTAATGTGACGGATTACAAACATTGTTGTATGTGTCAAATTTAAGTGAAAACTTTAATCCGTGTGTGTGTACATCATCATCACCACCAACTGTCTTAGCAACAAAACAATTTGTGTGCTGTAATTTATTATCTGAAACGACTGATCATATGTTTAAAAAAAAGGAAGTTGGAATCAGCTGAGAAAGTTTCTATTAAACCTGTATGTTACTATTTTTGTTTTTTTTATATGATTAACTATTTTTACCCAATTTCTAAATAAAGATAGAAATATGAGAAAGTAGCTTTTATTGTGTATTAAATGTATCATGTTATTAGAAAAAGGTCTTTCATGTGGTCATTTTTTTTTTTTTTTCAAAATGAACTGAATTAACAGTAAACGTGTTATATCATGATATACATAGTAATCAGGATATGAAAGGACCCAGATCGGGATATGTAATTTGGAATATATCACATAGCTCTAGTTAAGTGTGTAAGACATAAACAAGTATTTAGAATATAGGTATTGTAATACCGTGCTAGGTCAAAACACTATCCAGTTTCAATTGTGTGTGGCGTTTAGGAAACTGGGACTTAGCTTCTTTCTAATAGGAATGAATGTGTTTGTTTCAAATGATCGAGTTTTCTGACAATTCATTAAATACATTTATGTATTCCAATAAACAAGGTGCTGTTCTTCTCTCTCGTTTGACCATGTAGTGTTGCTTCACATATACATTGTAATATTTAATGGATGTTGTGAATATGGGTGGTGTTTCTGACCTTATGGGAAATGTAACTCTCTACATTTTATGATCATAGTTTGTTGAGCCATGGTACAACAGGTCTTTGGAATTGATTCCTTTTAAAACCTTTTCTTTTAATTTATTTCTCCACAGAAATCAATTTGATTGATTGTCTGGCTAGTTATTTTGCTGAAGTTTAATGTGTGTGGGCGTGTTGTGCCTCTGCAGAGGGTCCTATAGATGTAAATATGACTGAGGTTCCTATGGAGGAAGTGGTACTTTACCTTCGACAGCTTGGCATACAGTTTGGAGGACACTGGCAGCCTGAAGACTGCAAACCACGCTGGAAGGTAAACGTTTCCCTCCATTCATTCTGTTGATAATGCAGTGTCCTGAATTGCTAAGAACTCGTTATCTTTAATTATACCAACAGCTTTTGTATTTGTGTTCAATTTGATCCTAACAATTTAAACCTACAAAAAATGTTGATGAATTTTGTTACCCGAGTTTGTCAGGTACTATAGGTGTAATTTGTTAGGTTAGGATCCTACCACTAATGTTTTGGTTTTCCTTGTGTTAAATTTGTGTTTACACAATTACCCCCATTAGAATAGGCAAAAATGGGCAGTCATACATGTAGAGACGTTAAACAGTTGGTGTAACAGGTTAGTCTTGAGGAACAGGAGCCAAGAGGAAACTCATTTATTATTTGCTTTATTTTAGCTTCACGTTAGTTAGCTTAGTTAGCTAGACAAGCTTTCTGAGATGAATCACTCACTTTTTGTTATGAAGTTTTCTTCCACTCTTAAAAGTAATGACCGTATGGAAAGAAATGTATCGAACTAAATGTAGACATTTGCTTTTTGATAATCCTCCAAAGTAAACTGACAAGCATTTTTCCTTAAAACAAAACCAAACAAATCTCAGAAATGTATTTATACACCATAATAAAGTATTTTTCTCTCACTGTTATGATGTGTGTAAGTGGCTCGAAATTCTGCAATATATTTTCATTTATCAACTGAGTTTGTAATTAAAGTGAACTTCAGTTATGTGGTAACGGCTGATTTTTAGAGACATGGATTCAAATCTTGTGCTGGGCATGCAGTGGTGAAGGCTGGGTGCTGCCGTTACAAACTGAACCTGTTTGTGCAGGATCAGTATCAGCAACACCACACAATGCCTGGCAGTCTACAGTCATATGTGAATAATGAAAGCACATGCCCCGTGGCATTGGGTCTTAGCTTTTATTTTTGAGTGCAAATTTGAAGTAACATAAAGTGTTAAATTCATACTCTTCCTCTCCCTGTCTCTCAGGTGGCTATTTTGATCCCATTTAGGAATCGTCATGAACATCTTCCAATCCTATTTCTTCACCTTGTCCCAATGCTACAGCGCCAGCGTCTACAGTTTGGGTTCTATGTAATTGAGCAGGTATGTGCATGAACAGAAAAGCTCTGTTTCCGCCATTGTTTCTATGCATAATAACGGCCTGCTGAAACCATCCATTAAAGTATATAGTTCTTGGTTTGCGTTTCCACTGCTGAGTCCATGACCTGATCTTGAATAACAAATGACGATAAAATCGACACAACAGCATGAAACAGAAGTTTAATTTTAAGATACTGGGTATTGAGGGGAAGGTTGTGTTTTTATTCATTTGTTTTAGTGTATAAATGACACGCAGCTTTTTAAATCTTATCTGGGAGGTATATTAATTTATTTTGACGTTGACATGAGGAGCATTTTGACATCTTTGTACAGCATTTTGTTAAAATATATCTATCAGAAGATGCACTGTAAGATTTGTTCTGTACTTTGATACAAAAGTAAGTGGTTAATTAAAGCTGGGAAAGAGGATTGTCCTTTCTCTGAAACTTGAAATTGGCATTAACATTCTCTTCCCTACTCAACAATGTACATCAAACAATCAATGTACTGTGGAGGAGGTACTATACAGTAACCGAACCAAATTGTAACGTCATTTATGTGTAAAATAACCTGAAGTCAAAGCTTAATGAGCTTAGGTCGCGCTGCTCTCTGCTGGTGTGTTTGGAAACAGTTATTTATTAAAGTGTTTAGTTTTTTAACAATCCTTATCCAGAAGCTCTTCTATCCTGCATAAATGAAGTTAGATGTTTGTTTGTTAACTTAATTTAGAAGTTATTTTGTATCCATTGGCCTGCATATCTAGAATGTGTCATACTCGAGATTAACCTTCTTCTGATAATTTTGTGTACAACATAGGTTTGGTTAATGGCTATTATTTGTTAGTCTCTGGATAGGTTTACACATTGTGCCTTCTTCACTTGTTGCTGATTGTGCTTTTATTAAGTGTTAAATTTGATCTCGCTGGTGTTTCACTAGTTGCGTATTCTTCACTTGTTTACCATACTTTTACCTTTTTAAATGCACCATGGTCCTGGAGAAACAACGATTTGTCTTTGTGTTTGAGATACAGGATTAAGATGATAATGAGGATTAGAAACGTGCTTCTGCAGCACTCATAGTCACATTTATTAGCTAAGCAATTAGTACAGTGTTTTAGAGACACCTCTTAATCATTGAGTTCAGTTGTTTCATTCAGTCCCGTATACAATTGAGCACCTACCCATGCAGCCTTTACAAACCTTTGTAAAAAAGTGTTTTTTGTTGTTTTAATAAACCACTTTGTGCAGGCTCAACTGTTTCAGTTCTCTAGAGAGTGATTTGTCACTGTTGGTTTGCGTTTGCTCAGATTGAGGAAACTGATTTACTTTATTTATATTTTTATTATGATTTTAAAAATAATATATTTTTTTCTTTTCTTTGAAAACTCCGAGTGCCATTTTCTTCCTCCCATTTCACATTGTGGGCTGTTGTATTTCCAGACAGGTACACAGCCGTTTAACCGTGCCATGCTGTTTAATGTGGGCTTCAAGGAAGCAATGAAAGACCTTGATTGGGACTGTGTGGTGTTTCATGATGTTGATCATATTCCTGAAAATGACCGGAATTACTATGGATGTGGACAGATGCCACGTCACTTTGCCACAAAGCTTGACAAGTACATGTACATGTAAGTGAGCTAGAGGGAAGTGGTATGGATTATGCTTCCTATTTGACTTGTCTTTATTTCTACTATTTGAATTTCTTATTACTCTTAGCCACTGCTTGTGAAGTTTTAGGTATTTTTGAAGGGCATATATTTTTCTGTGGCTCTAAAGTTCTGTGTAGCTCAGTGCTTCAGAGAATGTTTAGTTGTAAACACATCCCCTGTCAAAGATTACCAAATAAATCAATCACAGACAGGATAAGCATAGTGTTTAATAGCCTAACCTTCTGGCTTCATAAAACATAACTCAAACAAATCAAATTATGCTGGATAATGGCCTATTTTTTCAAACCAAGTACAGGAAAAAATATGGAATTACTCAAATGTTAAGGAAAGAAGTATGGAATCGCCTTGTAATTTGCATTTCTAAAACAAACACAAGCACAAAATGCAAATGAGTCTGTAGGTAAAATGGAGTGCTTAAAGACCTTACTGAGCTCTTAGACATGGCTGGTCATTGGCTTAATTGAACGAAAACACTTGGCCCCACCATGGGAATTGTCCGTTGAAATGAAAACTCGTAATAGAAGGAAGTCCAACACTGAATGTTGCAAAACAATTTTTTCTCAGTCAACTGTGTTTAAAATGAAGCGCATGTATAAACATTGTGAAAGTACATGGATTTACTGTGTAAGGTGTCAAAATATCAGGGTAGAATCAAAGCAATATGCTTTAAAATAGAAAATACACAAAACAACAAATAGGCAGAAACGGAAGTCAATGCTTGTGACAAAAAATGTGAGAAATCGACTGAATAAAGATTTAAATATACAGTGGTACCTCGGTTCTCAACCAGCTCGGAAATTGTTGAATTCGGTCCTTAATTCATTTTGACTAGAAAAATGTCATCAGTCTCAGTTATCGTCGTTTGCTCAGTACTCTGAATGCTAGCTTAAACTTATGAGTCAACTTGTTTCAGTTGAAACATGATTCACAGTTCATGCTAATCTCTCCCCAAGCACCCCCCACTCACCCCATAAAAATATATTTAAAAAAAAAATCATAAATGTAAGGCAACTGAAGTTTGATTGATTCTTAATACTCTGTCTTAACCCCTAAACTGATTTACTCTGCACACACATCTATACTTGAATTATGTCATTTTCATACATGAATGACTGACTTTTTTTCAGCCTGCCTTACACAGAATTCTTTGGAGGAGTGAGTGGACTTACAGTGGAGCAATTTCGCAAGATCAACGGTTTTCCAAATGCCTTCTGGGGCTGGGGTGGGGAGGATGATGACCTCTGGAATAGGTACGCATGTCATTTAAAATTCACGGGTGTCGTTTCTTTAATACAGGGAATTCATGTCCTCATTGGTCATTCCTGTGCATTGTTTATTTTCCAGGGTTCACTTTGTCGGGTTGAACGTGACCAGACCTGAGGGTGAGCTTGGTAAATACAAATCTATTCCACATCACCATCGGGGAGAAGTGCAGTTCTTGGGAAGGTCAGTTTTGACTCTTGTAGGTTTTTCCCATTGCATCTTGCCTTGTCTTTCCGTGCATGCGTGTGTCTGTGTGGGTCAAGAACTCAAGAACACATCCCTTACTCATGCTAAAAGATCAAAATAACAGCTACAAGCAAATCTTCACACAGCAAAAATAAAACTGCTTAAATTCTTAGAAGCACTAAACTTAAATACAGTCGATTCCGGTTAATGGGACCACATCGGGACGCGATCGGTTTGGCCCTAATAACCGGCTGGTCCGATTAAACGAACATGCCCTATGTTACAAGACGGGACGTGCTATGTCACATATTAAATGTTTATTAAA
>JAUZSU010202494.1:0-11566 GCA_034780255.1 Parotocinclus maculicauda
TCCAGGTGTTAGAATGGCCAAGTCAAAGTCCAGACCTGAATCCAATCGAGAATCTGTGGAAAGAGCTGAAAACTGCTCACAAACGCTCTCCATCCAACCTCACTGAGCTCGAGCTGTTTGGCAAGGAAAAATGGGCAAAAATTTGTGATATGTGATAGAGACATACCCCAAGCGACTTGCAGCTGTAATCGCAGCAAAAGGTGGTGCTACAAAGTATTAGCGTAAGGGGGATGAATAATAATGCATACCCAAGTTTTCAGTTTTTTATTTGTTTAAAAAGTTTAAAATATCCAATAAATTTCGTTCCACTTCACGATTGTGTCCCACTTGTTGTTTATTCTTCACAAAAAAATATAATTTTATATCTTTATGTTTGAAGCCTGAAATGTGGCAAAAGATTGAAAAGTTCAAGGAAGATGAATACTTTGGCAAGCCACTGTAGCAGATGCCCTTATCCAGAGCGACTTACAACTCATTACAGTCTTACAATTCAAGCAATGGTGGGTTAAGGGCCTTACTTAAGTCAGCTTGGCAAAGGTGGGATTTATCTTAAGTTTAGTACCTTAACCGCTAGGCCACCACCGTTCCAACTGATTTTATTTTCACTGGAAATTAGTACATATGGAAAACAGACCTTTTTGTCACTGTCTTTACTAGGCAAAGCACTGAGTGACTGTGTCCGTCTCTTTACTGGAGCAGTGGAGGGTGCAGGGTCCTGAGATCCACCTGAATAAAAACTGATTAAACAAGCACAAAAAGAGTCGTTTTAATTATGGTAGGCTTTGCCTTCTTGATTAAACAATCAACAATTTAAATGTGTCTACATATACGGCACTGATGTGGTGGAGCTGCGTTAGTGTGTGTTTTGCTGGTATGAGAGGATCAGATACAGCAATTTTGCTGGAGTTTTTAAACACCTCTGGCCTGAAACACTGCTGGACTGAAAATAGACCACTAGCCAAACATGTCCAGCCAAGAGCATTCTGTACACAGAAACTTGTGAGCACTGATAACTAACAGGCATCAACCAATGTCTCTGACTTTCATTTACAAGTTGGAGAAATAGTGCATGTGTGTCTAATAGAGCACACAATGAGTGAACACAGTGTTTAAAAACTCCAGCAGCACTGCTGTGTCATACCACTCATACCAGCACAACACACACTAACACACCACCAGATGATCAGCGTTACTGCAGTGCTGAGAATAATCCTCCACCCCGATAGTACCTTATCTGTAGAAATCCTATGGGGGTACTGCCATTAAAGAACAGGACTAAAGAAGACTAACAAAGTATGCATAGGAACAGATGGACTATAATCACAGAACTACAAGATGGTCCTATATGGTAAATATAGGCTGATATCCTTGGCAGTGAGTCTAGAATAGTACAGGTATGTGGCGTTTAACATCCATCTAATGTCCATTTGTTTAACTAATAAGGTTTTGAGAATTATAGTACAGTATAATAAGACATAATAAACATCCGGACACTTGAAGCCTCTAATCATCTTAACCACTAATCAGTGCTGCGGATCCAGAGGTTTGGCATTCTTGTGTTTGTGTGTGTGTAAGTAACCTCTCTGGTCATGTACTCACTCACTTGCTAGCTCACTTTTGGACTAGAAACTGTTTTAACTCGATTGATGTGTTTAGAGACTATTTGTGCAAGCTACTTGTGTCTGCGTGTGTGATATTTTACCAATTATTTGGAAATGAACTTTGTATGTATATTACCTATTACCTATTTGTCCTATTACAAGTAGTACTCCTTTTTTTGTCATTCCACTACATTGATAATGTGGTGGCATTAGGAATGCTGTGTACAGTAGATAGTAGCGTACCACTCGTGTGTTTTCAGTGGTATCTCTCAAGCATTTACGTATCGATTGCATGCAATTTTCGTGAAAAAAAAGTACAATACAGTAGCTTAAAAAGACTACCTAACTATGATAATATGTGGTCAGTGTCCATTTTGGTCAATGCCCTGTTTCACAAAACATAATGAAGTCGTTAAACAGCCCATGCCTGTAGTTAAAAATGAAGATGTGTTGGACAAGCCTAGAATGTGAATAAGCACTGTACAGATATTTACAGATCATCAGTGTCACTCTCCGCCTCACTATCTCCTCCTTCTCTCTCTGCTGGTGGATCATCCACAGTGGGCGGAGGGCAGGAGGGTGATGCTCTGTCAGCAACTGATTGGTCAACACGGCCGTCACTTACAAGAGCGACTCCACATCTTGGTTCTGTGAGGTGGTAATAAAAGAGTTGCCATCAAACCCTGCTATTTCACTGTACACTGTCTTGGAAAACATTTAGGAAAGCACATATTTTCTTGTGCCAGCGTATTTCAACCACCCTACATATAGTTAATATAGGATTCATCATACCCTTTTGAATTATTCTGTTTTACAGTTTGAAATCAAATCAAATAAAATTCTAAATAAAATAATGTTTTCCAGATTTATCTGCATATTGTATTACATCATATAACATAAAAAATGCATTTTTAAAAAATAAAGCAGAAATATCAGGGCTGCTAAAGTAATCAGACACTCCACTATGTAGAGACACTTTCTACATCAAACCTAGATTGTTGAATATCTGCTAATTTATCCTTCCAGGACTGTTCAGGTACAGTCACATGTTCAATAGAGACTTATTTTGATCTACCCTGCCATACAGGCAAGATATAAGTACAGTTTGTCAGATTGCTGCACAAACCTAACTAACTAAAATCGCCATGTAGATGTAAGTCCCACAAAGCTGTCTTAGGCCTCTTTGTAGCTTCCCTGATCAAAATCTTTGTAGCTCAGTCACTCATTTTGGAGTGTGAATCCAATTTAGCCAACATGTTGTTGGTGTCATAGACTTTCCACTTAATAATAATGCTCTGAAGGCCTGTTAATGCCCCAAAAGTCTTTTATTTTTCTCCTAACTCGTGATTTTCCACAACCTCATCTCAAACCATTTTAAAGGCACTTTTCCAACCAAGGTGATGTCTTTGAGTTACCATGCATTACTAATACAGGAATCCTCAAAGAGCTGTAAGTTTTATTTTAAAGTAATTAAAACACTACAATTTCAATGATTTCAGGTACAGAAAATAAGTCTGATGTATGCTCTGGTGTGAGATTGGTACTACCTGAGCAAGTAAACCGCTCGGTTTTCGACCACTCAAATTCAGTTCTTGGCACATTTTTCGATTCTCGTCGTTTGCTCAGTGCTCTGTGCACTTGCTAAAACTTGTATGCGTCGAGCTGCTTGACACGGTTTAGTAACTGGCTTCACGTTTCAGTACACACTCATTCAGATTCGCAATACCCATTGCTCAGTGAAGAGCTCTGCTATGTTCATCACGTTTTTCTTTATTTTCATATCTACAATACTGTATTCTTATTAATAAAAGATTATATGGGTTCTAAAAAAGTATTGTATTGACTAACAACAGAAAGGAAAACAGGCACTTAATGTTCCAGAAATCACAAACAGGCTGCGGTTAGTAAAAGATGCTATGCTAGCAGCGTGAATTTGCTTTTCACTTTCAGTCAATTACTCAGCTAAATTACATGATATTTTTCAACACTTCATTCTAAAATAAGCTTTGGGTTAATTACTTTGACCAACTGTAGGGTAATATGAGTGTTTTAAACAGTAACTTAATAATCATGACTTATTATAGGCTCCACTATAATACACTATGGACCGCCCTACCAAACACTCATTAAATTCAAATTTATAACGGACTCCTGTTGATGAACATACTTCGATTATAAACAACTTCATAATTGCATATATATATATATTTATATATAAAAACGCCTTTGGGGGTCTGTAAGTGATTAATTCAATTTACATTAATCCGTATGGGAAAACAGTTTTCACTACTTGTCATTTGCAGTTCTCGACAAGCCTTCTGGAATGAATTAACTATGAGAACCGGGGTGCAACTGTAATAATAAAAATAATAATAATATCGTTATTAATTATTTTCACATTGATGTTGAAGATTAAAATACAGTAAAATACAGCTATATTTAACAGTGACAGCATAATATTGTGCTCGGGGGATTTTTTTGAGTGGTTCCTCTGGCCTGTTATCTGAACACTTGGTCAGGCTTTCATAATTGTTTACCTCACATCTCTTTCTCTCTCTCACACTTACTCTTACACTCTCTGTGCATTTGTGTGTGTGCATGCATATGCATGTTAAGTGCATTGGTGTAATTACAAAGTTTAAAATGCCCACTGCTGTTTTTTCAAGTACATTAACAATTATTACTTCAATTAACCACTGAATAAAATTAGGTACAGACACAGATACAGAATGCTGTCTATGTTCACCAAGACTAACTGCTAACTCGGTTCTCAATAAATCACCGCAGAATTTGATTAGGGGTTAAGGAGAAGTAGTTTTCAGTGGTACCATTGCAGTGGTATTACTTGATATTTATGGTCACCAGTATTTTTTTAATGATCATTGTACTAAAACGAGTAACATGCAAAGTAATATTGAGTACATACCTCTACTTTGGTTAACAAGTGTTTGACCATCGGCAGGTTGAGTGGCAAAATTTGACTGGTTGGTCTCCAGGAAAGGAACCAATGAATGCCAGGGAAACACTGGCACTGAGCGAGGCTCCACATTGGTCCACACTGCAAAAAGAACAATTAAATAGAGTACAACAGCTAATCTATAACAACCACTGAATAACTTCAATAAGCACTCGCCCTGTGTGTGTTTGTGTGTATGTTTAAGTAAGTACATGGTGTGGGTGTCTGAAAGCTGAACCATAGCATACCTCTATGCAACATGTTATAGATTATTTTAAAATCCTGCCATCTAACCACAAACCTAAAATATCATTATTTCTACAAAATATTTGACTCATCTTTACCAGAGGTGTCAAACATTTACTGTTTAGTTCAACTAACAGTTCACTGTATACTTTGTCTACTAATTCACTTGCACCATCATGAATTCAGACACTTGCTTGCTAGTTACTACTTCCTGTAAATTCTATAGATTGGAGACAGAACATCAGCATCAATTAAGAAACACTACATCAACGTTGGAATTCACTTCTCCTCTGTATCAAATGATTTACATCCCCTTCCGTCTTCAAAACACATCTTAAATAATTCTTGTTCACTCAGACCTTTAAGTTACCTTTAAACAATAAATAGATTATGAATTATATATAATAAATATATATATATATATAAATAATTACTTTATTTTGCTTTAGGTGTCCAAATCCCCAAATCAGAAAAAGCTGGGACAGAATGGAAAATGTATAATAAAAAATGCAGTTTCTTACATTTACTTTGATGTTCACATTCCAAATAAGGTTTTCCAAATGGGGGCAATTTAAAGCCAGTAATGAATAGTTCTTGTTTGTCTTGTTTGTACATTCGCTATATGTAAATCGTCTTGTAACGGGACGTTACAAATGTTTGTTTAATCAGACCAACCGGTTATTAGGATCAAAACAATCGTGTCCTGATGTAGTCCCATTAACCGGAATCGACTTTACTTTATTTTCGTCATGCCTCATCTTGTATTCAACACACTTCTCTGATGCACAGCGATTACTAAAACAAGACCGTTTAATACTAAATATTAGATTTATTAGGTACTTTTAGAAGACACAATGTGCAAGTTGTTTTGCATCATGGGACACAGTGTGTTTATTCAACAGAATGTGCTGTCACGCAGGAGTTGTTCAAATTTGTTTACCACTTTTATAAATTATACCAATTATTGAGTTAATAAGGTAAGGAATAGTGAATAGGGCACCATTTTGGTTACAGCCTAGAATTACTGGTCCTTCAAATATTCAAATGATCTGGGTCAAAATTGTATCACATTAATTATGGGTGTGCAATACTGAAAATTATATCTATATTTTCTGTGATTTTATTAATAAATATAGTTACAGAATACTGTGGTAGAGTATATCTTGGGTCTAAGTATTTAAAAGTTGTTTGAACTCATCTCTCTCAATCACCTGAACTGCCACCGTGTCTTTCACAATGTAATTGATAACAGCTTTTGTTATGTCTTCCCATCTTTTGCTGTCTTTAACTGCAATTAATGTCCAATATAGTTTTAAGATTTGGGTCTTTTCAGAAACATTAGTCACAACGCCAAAACCACCTCCATATGAGAGAGGATGTGCCATGTCTAAAAATTGTATCTAAAAAGGTAGCCTACAAGGATGGTGATGTTTGTATTTTATCTCCTGGTACAGTTTGTTTCTGTTATTTGTAACTTCAGTCATGTGCTTTTAGCTAGGACACCAACTCGCTTTGTGGTGCCAGCATGCCACATGCACTCACTTTGCATATACAGTACTCTAGCCTATTTTGCTAAATGGCACAGTAAATTTGTGAAGTCTCATGGTGTGTTTTTGACTGTTTTTTTGCAAAGTACTGTACATACTTGATAATCACACATCATGAAAACAAAAATTAAGACATATCGTATGTATATTAAATCGCACACCGCTAATGTTAATGCATTATTAACACATTAACTTAGACAGCCTTAGTATTAGGCTTTATAAACAGTTATAGCAACCTTTACAACCTTTGATAAAAGTACTTTTTCCTGCTGTTGATAATGTCAGCATTCTGAGACTGAAAACAGGTCTAAATATCATTTCATATCTCTTTGGTCAGTGAAATTTACCTGTTCATTTGAATCAAGCCAGCAATACTATCTGTTCTAGTAGTCCTACCTGTGCCTGGTCGTCCCATGATAATATCCTTGCGGGGGGCAGGATGTGGAGACTCTGCTGGTAGGATTAGAGGTAGTAGAGCTGTGGGACTTGGATGGCAGGCCACAGGTTGAGGGAGCACTCTCCCTAGTGCATCTGAATGATCAGCTGGCTTTCTCTCCTGCTCTCTTCCTCCAGAGCCTGAACTGGCCATAGCAGGACCAATAACTGTACAGGAAACAGATACACTGCTGGAGGTCTGGCTTGCGTGGCTTTGGTGCCCAGCTGCCACACTAGTCAGGGACTGGGCAGATGTCACCAGCACCAGAGTAGGGGCAGCGTTCCTGAGCAAGACTGTACCATTTGTGGCTCCTCTGTTAATTGGCACAGGAGCCTGGAGTCCCACAGCAAGATGAGGAGGCTGACTGTGCTCTCTGGTGCGGGAACCTGTTTTCCGGCTCAAGGGTCCATCGCTGAACTTAGCCAGTGGCACATCGGGATTGCGGACAATGACCGGTGAATCGCGGAGGGGAACAATGCGGCGTGGGCTAGGATCTTGTGGAAGGGGAGATGGGGGTGTTGGAGAAACCAGCATAGGAGGAGGGGTAGATGCAGCAGAAGATGAGGGTCGACTAGTTGCGCTTCTCGGTCTGGGAAAAGTAAGTGAAGATGGGGTGACTGGCTGGCTTTGGGGTGATACTGCCCTGAAGGCTACTGCACTGAGGCCCAGTCCCAAGTCACTGAGCTGGGGATCAGACTTAGTATAGTCAGGAGCAATGGGTAATGGAGGTGGTGGAGCATCTATCTTGCGCTTGCTAGGACTTATAGGTACAGTAAAATTCAAATTGGTCTGAAAGGTGGGCATAATGCCAGATAGGTGGCGATCTCTTTCTGTACCAGGAGTGCCCAGCTTGGTGCCGCTGAGATGGCGTGGACGGCGAGGGGTGAGAGATGAAGGCGCAGTAATAGGGCTAAAATTAGCAGGACGGAATCCAAAGAGTGGAGAAGGTGAAGGAGATGGGGCAGGGGAGAATGGTGATTGATTTGACACAGGGGAGAATGAGGGAGTGCCTGAACGTGAGCTTCCTAGAGACACCAACATGTTTGCAGCCTCACACTCATCGAAATCAAAGCGTGACAGATCACGTGGTAATTCTTGTGGTAGGAGAGAAGGCAAAACTAGACGAGGGCGTGAGTCTCCTCCACGACTGCTGGCTTCGCTACTGTCTCGGGATGTGTCGTCCCAGTCAATCTCACTGCTGGTACGACCTCCTAAACGAAGATCAGGTGTGAGAGTGCCTGTGCTGCTGGCCCCACTCCTGTCTCTACCCACCCCACCTCCAGCCTCCATCTCTTTAGTGCGCATGGACAGGTGACGGGAGCAGTAGCCACGACGTTGAGACTCCTTAGAGCACCCCTCACGGGAGCATAATCGACGCCACTGCTTCCCATTAAATTTTTTCCGGATGCCTGTTGGAGTACACACCACATCCCCTTTCTTGTACTTCTGCTGGGCAGCTGTGAGAGGTGTGCGGGAACGTGATGAAGAAGATGAGGAGCTTGAGCCACCTCCTGATGCACCATGAGAGCTGGAAGTGGAAGTCTTCTCAAGGGAACTTCGAGAAGAGGAAGGCAATGGAGGCAACTGCGGGGTGGAAGAGATGACTGCCGCCGCTGCAGCGGCATCTAAGCCAAGGAGTACAGGGGAGGGACCAAGGGACAAGTGGGGGGCTAATGGGGTACCAATGCCTCTTACCACTGAAAGATGAGGGCTGAGGTAGTCTGCAGGTTTAGAGAGAATGGGACGATGTTGGGAGGGCACACCTAAGGCTTTGCTGCCCATGACCGAGGTGAGTCCACCCTCCCTGAGTTGAACCATGTTGAAACGACTGACCTCCATATCCTCTTCTGGGACTGGTGGTTGTAGAGAAACTCTTTCCCTTTCTCTCTCTTTTTTAAATTGTCTTTGTATCTCTCTTTCTTTCTCCTTCTGCCTAAATTCCCAATTTCTGTCTGGAGCTATGCTGCATACAGTAGTGATGTCAGAGCTAACAGCACAAGCGGAGGAAGGAGATAATGAAGAGGCTGTAGTTTCAGGGTGCAACAACCCTCTAACTAACACTGGCGTGGTCACCCCATGTAACATTCTAAATTGACAAAGCTCTGATTCCACTTCCATCTGCTCTTTTCGTTCCCATTCCCCTTCTCTTGCTCTTCGATTCTCGTTTTCTTTCTCAGCAGGTTGTGGCAGTTCCAAGTCCCAAGGTGGAACCAGGAGTCGGAGGCTTTGACGAGAGACCCACACGGCCTGGGCAGTGTTGTCCCTCCCATCTTCCTCTGGTCCTATCCTCTCCTTTTTATCTGCCGGATCCTTTCGTAGCTGGACACGGTAGGGGAAGGAAATGGCAGGATGAGGATCCACCTGGGTGATAATACCGTCTCTGTAACACTGTTCAGCCCCCTCACTACCTTCACTGCTGCTGCCAAACGGCACACACACACGTGTTCCTATTGGCACAGTTGCCTGCCCTGGAGGGGGTGCATCCAAAATCAGCTCCACCATATCTGTATTCCCTTGGAATGGGTATTTGCATAAAGTTTTCTCCCCATTTAGCTGCACTTCCACACTCCCATGTTCCCCACTGACTTCCCGAACAACACCAGCACGGAAAACCACTGAAGACTCTCGCCCTCTATCAGGTGACCACCTGTCACCTGTTCTCTGGCCTACTCTAGCCAGGACCCTCTGGTTCTTTAAACCTTTGGCAAGTGCTTCGGATAACCCAGTGGACAGGTTTTCCTGTGGAGGTGCCGTACTAATATGGGTCTGTGAACCTTGCAAGCCGGACTGGAGGTTAGAATGTCGTATTGTCACTTCAAGGTCAGCTGAATGCTCGCTGGCTGTGTCTGTGGAGGAGCAGCGCTGAGGACTACACAAGCTTATCTTGTCCCTCTCACTACACTCATCTCCCGTCCTGTCCAACTCAGCAACTATGCTGTTGTGTATGACTCCTGTGGTGCTACCAGTAGCCAGAGGACTGCTTTGACATTGTGCATCTGAATTTGCAGCTCCAGTGGTGATGCCCTGACTAGCACTGGTGCCATTGTGAGGTGTACTGCTGTTGCTTTGTGTGGGAGTGTTGGAAGTGCTTGCGTTGTCATGGTTTCCAGCATAGTGCTCAGAGGTATACTTCTTCTTGGGCACACGGGCCTTAAAGGTGGCTGTCTTACGGCTGGATGAGGGGTTTGGGCTGTTATTGGCGCTGGCTATGCTGCTGTTACTGTCACTGTTTGTTCCACCTGACTTAAAGCTCTGAGAATGCTCCTCTGCCCTCCCACAATCCCCTGATGCATCCAGAAGTCCATCTTTCTGTTCCTCACCCTCTCGAGCCTTGCGGATTTTAACTGGCTCGTCCTGAGAGGAGTCAGAATTTGAGGAGTTCAGGCTCTTGGGAGAGGAGGGCGAAAGTCTCAGTTTTCCTTCTGCGTCCCTTTTCTCCTCTTCTGGACTCGCTTCAGCAGGCCCCCTCTTCTTCCCTCCCTTGGCTCGCGTGGACGGAGGTGACTGTCTGCCTTGCTTCTTAATAGGCTTCATGTTAAACAGCACAAACGGTTTTTAATCCTTAATTTTACCCGTGCGGTCCAGCTTATCAGTATCTTCCCCTCTATTTCTCTCTCTCATCCCGCCCCTTCTGTCTTCTTATCCTTTCCTCTTTCTGTTTCAGCACCTGAAGTAAATAATAATAATATTACACAAATTACTTTTAGGCTTCTGCACACACAATGCAGAAAACAAAAAAAAATGAAAACTAATCACTGATTATTTACTAAATTGTAAGCCTAATTTCCAGAATATCTTATGTAATACAATATGAATTATCATGCAACATATAATACAACTTAGCAATTCAGTACTACTGTACATCAAAAAACAAAGCTGAATTGAACGCCCAGAAACATTCATGCCCGGACAAGTCACCACACTCTTCAGTTTCTTGGCTGGAACGCAAGAGGCGGGGGAATTCCTCCGTTCAGTGGCGTTTCAGTCTCTTGCTCTCCCTCCTTCATTTGTTCACTCATCAAGTGACCTTTATGCATCTCTTACTGAGATATTCCATCCGTACGATCCTCACTTCCTGTCAAAGCATTACTTCAACTATGTCTATATCATCATGTTTTTCTCTTAGTACTACTCAGTTGATATTTTGCCCTGCTCTAATAGCAAACACAATATTTAAGTTTAAGATTCCACACTAACAACATAAGATAATACACGATTATATAAGATAGTACACCCGTTTGGGAAGTCAAACTTATTTTTGATTCGGTCCTGATTAAAGAGTGATAAAGTGACTACAGTTTTAGGTCAAACAACCATTACATTACAAAGTAATTCGCAGGTGTTCTTGTTAGAACGCATTTACACAACGTGTACAACAATGTAATAAGATCGCAATTCACTGACCTTCACTGACTGTTTTAAGTGTGTGTTGGGACAAAATAAAAGGTCATGTTTTTTTAATTAAAGGGTTTTTGAGTGTCAATACAAATAGAACACATTATGTATACTGTTACAGCTAAAACAAAGTCCATTATAAAATGACAACGTAACAAAACAACGCAGGACACGGGAGAGTGTTGTAGTATAGAGTATTGTAGTAATGCGCATGGAAGTCAATATATGTTCAGTGTTCTAGAACGCAGTTTTAGTGCCCTGGCTTAAGCAGCCTCGTGTTAGAAATGAGATGGAAGCCATTTTTGGGGAACTACTTCTGTCGGTAAGGGAAAGTTTGGCTTATAAGTGCGCGAACGTATCTATGCGCATGTTTTGGTCGCAACGC
>JAUZSU010202505.1:0-11565 GCA_034780255.1 Parotocinclus maculicauda
GGGCAGTGGGCTGGCCTCGGCTGGCCCGGACGCTCAGCTTCTGCATGATGATTGGATGATCTGTCTGAGGCTGAATCTCTTTTTGATTGACAGCAAAATGAGCGAATCGTTTTATGATGTAGGCCGAAATTAAGCTTCCCCTCCTTGAAAGACCAGCATCCGCCACTGCTAAATACATAGAAAGCTTCAGAAATGTTTGGAATCCAAACAGAATACAGAAAGGAGTATTTGACCAAACAGTGGACAAAATAAAGGCATAAGAAAATGATGCATGTGTATGCATATGGTATTTATGAGGAGGTTGGTGATGATAAATATTTGTTGTGCCGACAGAACACCTAAACAAGATTCCTTGGTTGGGCTGGTAGGTAACATTTGACACCAGTCAAAGAATTAAGCTTTACATTTCATTTTAGTCATTTATCAAATGTTCTTATCCGGAGTGACTTGCATCTGATTCAGCCTTGCAATCAAAGCAGTTGTGGTTTAGGGGTCTGGGTCAAGGACCCAACAGGGGCAGCTTGGCAGAGATGGGATTTAAATCCTGGAACTTGTGATCCATAGTCTATTACCTTAACGCAAAGCTAGCACAGTCTCACGCAGACTGTTACTGTACTTAGTAACACGTATTATTATAATAATAATCAGTTTTGGCTCAGTGGTATTGGAAGCACTGGGAAGCTATTGCTCTTCAGCCCCTAAGCATTTGCCCTACCTCTAATCACTTGTGTTGTTCCTCGTTTGTGAGTTTGTATCAGTTAAAGAATCTGAATAGGGGCAAGTGTTTAATTCTGTACATGTTAAACACTTACTTTGACCAATGAGACTTTGGTGTTTGGGTTTGTGACTTTGCAGGGAAATACTAAGTCTTGCCCTTGCTTCATGTAGACCACGGCTGGGATCTCTTTCTGCACCTTCACAAATGGCTGCTGGCTGTCTGAAACCCAAACATTATGGTCAGGAACAAACATATACACATTCTTTTGGTCAAACGACATTAGTTAGCACTTACCACATGCAGAAATTGATTGGAAATAACAATCGAGTCAGCAAGAAGCAAAGACATTGTTTTCTAGCGATCAAAAGCCCTGTGTTGTTTCTGGTCTTAGTTGCAGTGTGTATTGCAGCTGCAGTTTTCTTGTGGCATTGAAAGCGCTTGGGTGTTGCTCGTTCCATTGTTTGTTACTGTTGCATTATTAAAGGAAAGTTGAAAAAAAACCAGAACATTTTAACAAAAGTACCCCAAGGAGTACTGGATACAGGGACTTCCTTGATGTGCTTTGATTCCATATAAAGGAGTGAGGGAGAGGTTTAATGGACATGGTTACAAGAGCGATTGATTGACCTCAGGGGCCTTGTTGACTTCTTTCACTGACTGGAGACCCTGTTTATGTGTTCAGTCTCCTGAAATGTATCACGTGGGATGACCTAATATAACCTGACATTCAGCAGGCCTTTACTTCTACTGGATGCTATGTCGGTTAGTGACCGAGGTCTGTTAGTGCCCATCTCTCTTCCTCAGACGAACTCACAAACACTTAGACCTATTCTACCAAGACACCCCATCACTATCCCACACCAGCCCCCTTTGAGCTGCACAGGATGCGAACAGCAAGGCTGACAAGGGAGATAAGGCCTTCTGCCCTGGGAAAGGCTGCCCAGTAGTTGTGCCTTTTGGCAGCGAGGACTATTTCTGTCTCCCTAAGGTAGTACTCAAATGAAAGTTTGAGGTTATATATAGAGCTGAAGTGAGGATATAGTGAAAAACCATGCCAGACACACACTTAGTCGGATATGTTGTTCTGGAAGTGAACAGTGTTTAGATATTATTGGCTTCCTTTGGCTTCCTGTTTAGGGTTAGCAAATAGAAGTGAAAAGTAAACCCTAAGTTACAGGAATACAGCAGACTCTACATAATAGAACACATGAATGGCACATGAAGCCTCTTACCTGTGATGAAGACGTAGACAGATTGGAGTTTGTGCTGCTTATGGGCGTAACGGCACCGATAATAGCCAGTATGCTGGGCTAATGCAGAGCTGAGGGTCAGGCGGCTGCAGTACTGATTCACGAGCCTGCCACATCGATACTTCTCCACTTTGGGGTAGTTCTTGGGAACACCTGAAGGGAACACCCATTCCAGCTCCCATCGGCCCCTAAAACATCAGAGGTACAAGTTACCCCCCAAAATGCACAAGACTGCTTTTTTCAATCCCCCATCCATGACCAAGCATTTATTTCAATCCATTTAGAATCTTGGACATGCAACATCTCCTGTATCTATTATTTTTCCCATAATGTGAGTCATTATTCAGTAATAGCACAGGCTCCAGGTCTGCTGGGGTAAACGTGAAATCTTTTTATAGTCTGCTTGTATAATGATGAAACTCTGGGATAATCTTGATCGTGTCACCTGCAGTTCAGTTGTAGCCTCTGATTCTTCTCGATGACAAGTTGCTTTTCTCTCACATCCAGCACCGGGGAGCTGAATCGTCCTTTAGTCTCTGCGTTTTCAAGAGACAGGAGAAAAAAGCATGCAATTAAAAGATACGCTAAGTAAGAAGATGCTGCTGAATTTACCCTGGCATGCATTTTTCCAGGCTGTTTTACTGTTGCCTGTACCACACTTGCAGCTCCATTTCCCAGCCACTATTCCCACGTGGCACCTATACATTAAGCTGCTGTTTCAATTTAAGATAGGAAGCAAACTCAATTAGTTCCGCATGAAATGCAACCAAAGCAATATAATGGCTGGATGCCCAGGTTTCAATCAGAATACTGCACGCACTCACAGACCCTCCAATGTGGGCCTTTGTTACTAATTAGACTGTAAAGGTCATGGCAGTTGTAACCTGAGCCTTTGCATTCATTCTGATTGAAGATTAGATCTTAAATTGGAGTCGAAGGAACAGATTAAGGGAGAGAACAAAAGTTAAGGGATTTAATTGCTCAAAACAAAAGACCCTAATGTAAACAATAACAGTATGAGCAAATCCCGAGTGTAGAATTAGTACTAAAGTAAACAGAAGCCCATTGGATTGAATATAGATCCATGATTGAATATTGGATTGGATTAAATATAGTTTTTTTATTGTCCCTTTGTTTCAATTAAACTAAAGTGTACTTAATCCTACAATAAAGTTATGAGTTATTATTTTCGTTAGTTTAGCTGTTTATAAGGTTTTTTTACAGTATTTATAATTCTTTTTACAGTATTTCGAGCTCTATATTTGATGACAATTAATAACATGTAAAATGTTGCTTACATGTAACTCACTAAACAACGGCGCAATTTATAGTCCGTGTTTTAACTAATCCCATGATTTATCAGTAGAACAGCAGGTTATATTTGTGAGTCAGAGTAATAAACCTAAACAACAGAGACTTAATTAAGATAAAGCCACCTAAATGTTTCATTACTAATCTACATGGAGCTCCCAGGAAAAAATGTACTGGGAAATTTCATAATAAAACTGTAAATTTCTTAACAGATTTAATGTGAACTTTTACAGTTTGACCATAAAGTTTACAGTTCTGCTATGAAGTTTTGGTGGTAATTTGGTCACTGGATTATTGACCATGGATTATTTTATAGTTCTACTACGGATTTTAATTTGCTCACTTCATGGTTCCATTGTTAGATTTCTTGGTTAACTATAAAATTTGACCATAGATTATTTTATAGTTTTACTATGGATTTTAATTTGCTTACTTCATGGTTCTATTGTTAAATTTCACAGTATTTTTATTGGGTTAACGTGATGACAGACTTTCGTTCCGTTATAAGAAGAAAGGGGTCTTTGCGTGCTTTTTTTATTTTACCTGTTTAATTCTAACTTGTGTAAAAGCTGTAAAACGGCGGATTGTTTGAACTTAGGGTTAAAAACAGCAGTGATGTGGCCTAATAAAAGCGGAGCTGTGACGCGCTTTTGGCTCGGCAGGTTTCCTTCCCTCTGGGTTCTGTTTTAGTCATAAGCACTGATTAGCTGCGGGGCCTGCACGCGCACTTCCAAAGTTTCCTTGCGGTGGTCGTGACCTCCAGAGTCATTTATATTAGAAAGTCATCAAGCTCAGGAAATAAACGCCCTCTACTACTGAACCCGAGCCAAACCCCAGACACGGAGAGCTTTGCTTACCCCCCACCACCCCCACCAAAAAAATTATGTTTCACACATTTGGCTTTTTAAAATGTAATATTAGAGTACGGTATTGCAATTATTCGATTATTTAAAATGGCAAGGCAAGTAAACCAAAAAAACGATATGCAATATCCTTTTTAAATAACCATTTATTGACGGAAACTTTTCAAACTTAAAAGCTTACAAAGCTTTAAATCTTAAAAACAAAATAATAATATGATGATAGCTTAAAAAGAAATATATTTCTTACCTCTTAAGAAATAGATGTCTTACCTTAGGAAATTAACACTTTGTGCTGTATTAGTGCTTAGCCTACTTTTATTTTACAATCAGTTTGACTAATGAAAAACTGTATTTTAACTGTCTTTTTAATAGAACTATTTCAGACCTGAATTTATTTTTATTTATTTATGTACAATACGTTTGTTGCAGGGCCAAAATACAAAGCCCACAAAAATTAAGGGATATTTCATTCTAAAAGCAATGTGTCAGTTTCTACTTTAATTTTTAGCAGTCAAACATATTTGCAATTGATTCAAAATATATTGACACAAATAGTTAAAAAAATTCAAACAGATTTTTCAGACCGACTGCATTTGGCATCACAGGACTGAAAGAGATAATGTGGGTTTATAATGCTATTTGGATCAAACTATTTTTTTAAATTAAAATCTATGTAGACTTTAATAAAATGTGAGTTGACTGATGAAACCTGAACTGTGATCCGTGCTGCTTTTTGTTACACCAACTGGCTAAACGCAAACAATTCATGTTAAAGATGTTTTTTAAAAATATAATTAGTAAGTATTTGAAATGTAACTTTATTTTGCGTGTCATTTTAGGTGGTTTATACCGCATTATGCCTCCACTTATGCATTTTTTACTCCCTGACAGTTTGTTTAAATAGATTAATACTGATCAAATACACTGGACATAAGCTATTAGAACATATTTGAACCTGATTAATATTTGTAATTAAGTGCTGTAGAAATTAATTCATTCATTTGACTGTAAAACTGGGTGCGGATTTGACTTACCTTTGGTCATTACGCAGCTCGACAGTCCACAAAGCATCACTAAAAAGATCCCCCACATTTTCCCTGGAAAACGCCCGCTTTTCTCAGATAGCTTAAATCAAACACTGCCCGGTCCTCCTTTGGAATTGGTCTGGATTTCTGCCCCTGCTTTTTTTCGGGGAAGTAAGGTCCGTTCAGCTGGTGTGTAAAGTCGCCTTAAAGGACAGCACGTGTGAATTCGGTCCACATACACACACTCTGATTCCCAGGTCCATTCCCAGGCGCTGGGGATTTATTCGTTTCCCAGCATTACCGGGTTTCCTGTCTCTGACACACCCCTTAGTTCCGTGCGACCCCGGCCCGTCCCACCCCGGCACCGTCCCACCCCGGACCGTCCTGTTCTAAAGCCGTGCCTTTCTGCCAATTTTATTTTTATTTTACTGAAGCAAATACAAAATTAAAGGTTCATTTGAGGGTCAGCCAAAGTCTCAAATTCTACTGTTAGTGGGGCCAAATGTTACCTGCATACCAATAATGTATATTTATAATAATTATTATATTAATTGTGTATTCATTTATACATGTAGGCTACTTTCCATCACCTGACCCCAAACTTGGATGTCTGGAGTTGGCTGGTGATGTGCTACTGGTGACTGGAACCGGATTGCCTGAAAAAAAAACCCTTATACCCTTTTACAGTTTCTTAAAAAATAAATAGACCTGTAGTTGGTTGGCTACAATTCTGTCTGCATCTTCCAAGAGTCTGGGTCTTATTTGGAGCTTCCAGTTTAAAGATCTTCTCCTGACCCATACCCAGATTAACCCCAAACCAACAGAACAGCATTTCCACTTCAGGTTCAGTTTTAGTAGCTTATAAAACATGATCAGGCTGAATGATGCGTTATCACTGATATTATTCATAGAAATTTCCTTTTAATTAAACTATTTTCAAATTGTTTTAGCATTGGGATTAAAGAAATCCCACAAAAGCCACAACAACACATTCGTTTGGAATGAGGTGATTAGTAGTGTCATTTCGTTGAACGTATTTTTAATGACACTTCAAAATGTTTCTTATTCTCAAAGAGCTTCAATCCAAATATTGTGATTTGTATTATTTCTACAATAGACTCAAGTAACTGGTCAACACCATTAATGAACAGTACTTCTGGAGAACAGTACACCCTATAATAGTATAACTAATATTACTAATCGTAGTATAACGTTATTTCAGCTGACCGTTTATTTCCTCATTAATGTTTTACTCCAAATCCACCAAAATGATATCCAGTTAAAATAATAGCAGTTAGCAATCAGGAATATTAAATTTAATAGCATGGGGGTTATAAATAAAGAGGAAATTCTAACTTTTGCACATTTGTATTAATGACACCCCTAGTAAAAGAGAAAAATCTCTAAATAATATAGATTTTAAACGAACCGTTCTGGTTAATTAGCCTGATTTCACACTATAAATAATTTTGAATGTAGTAAAAGAATGACAACTGATCAAATTGTAATTTTAAAAACGAAATCGCAATTATTTCTAATTCTAGACATTGCTATGAAAAAATAACTGAAGCAGAAAAAAACAAAATAGGGCAAACATGCTGGTACAAACAATATACAATTTGGGCTGCCTCGGTCATTTCCCCATTAACCAATCCAAAGTTTGTGAGGTGACAAAAAGGGGAGGATTTGGGGACCTGGGGAATTTGTAGAGATTCTTTATTAAAGACAGTCTCTGATTATATGATTAGATGATCTATATCTCCCATCTCACCTCGGTCTCAGTGCTGTTATATCGGGCGTTAGTGACGTCATTTGTTTATTTATTTATTTGCCACTGAATAAGAATCAGCTATGCACACCAGGAAAGTGTAGATTAATGACAAAATAAATTCAAAACAATAAAAAGATTGTTTTTTTTAACAAGAAAATAGACAAGTCCTGTTAATGAAAACAAAGACAGGCAGAAGCTATAAATAATAAAATTAAGAAATTATAAGGCCATAAAACCAGTCACATTTATATAGTCATTTCTAGCACTGGACTTCCCTCTTTAACATGTACAGGGTGTCTGTGCAAATCACGTGACCACACATTCAAATTATTGTAGCACCTCTGTTTAATTTGTCTAATATTCCAGATGTAAATCTTCAAATGTGATTATTTTACTCATCTTACAGCATTAAACAACAAAACACAGAAATCAACTCAACTGTAAACTATGGGTGAGTAGACCTGCAGTCTTTTCTTTCAGCTACAGGGGGCGCTGTAAAATCTACTATCACCGCTGATGACGGAACACGGTCGTTACATCAGAACATTTCAGAAATATTCTTAATAATCATTTATCTTTATTGTCTGTCAGTTTAGAAGTTGATCCTTATCATTTAATTTGTCTCGATTTGCTCACAATATTTTCAGGTTACTTTTAGTCTACCTTACTGTGCAAAAGTCTTAGGCCACCATTAGATTTGTTGTTGTATAATGACCATACAGAACATTTTGTTGAAGATTGGACTCGCAAAATTGGATTCGTCACTCCATAATACAGTTTTCCACTGATCTTCACTCTAGTCTTTGTAAGCTTCGCATTTCACCATGTTCTACTTCTCAAATTGGCTGCTACCCAAATTTATTGGCTGCTACCCTTCCAAAAACACCAATCCTGATCAAGACTCTAGATGGGTCAACTCAGCATCCCGATGAAGTGTAGGGGGAGGCAGGTAGGCTGTAGTTTACATTATAATAAAAAGACTGGGAAATATATTTATGGTCATAATACAATTGCTAAAACAGTTCAAGCTAAAACAATCTAAGGCTGGCCTAAGACTTTTGCACAGTACTGTATATTGTGGATCAAATCATGGGTAAAAGCAGAATTATAAAATTATTTTAAAAAAAATAAAATTATAAGTAAAATTATAGCTAGAAACAGCTAAAAATAATCAACAAATCTAAAATAAATTAACTCAATTCAGTACAATGTTTTTTGTAGATTTTATGCATTTTATATGTCGAGGCCAGGTTTTATTAAACCCATGAAATTGTTAATAAAGACCAAATTTAATAAATTGAGGGAAATGTCTACTCAATTCAGTGAATATCGGCTATTATTTTGTCTTCACCCCGAGGCCTGTGAGGCGTCCTTGAATTTCTTGATGTGGACTAAAATTCACAGTGGTGTTTATAAACTGTATGAGAACAAAAAAAAATCGGAATCATTCTAGAAATACATCCAAGCCATTAAAACAAATGATTGTATGTTACTAGTGAGACAGCATCTGCAGATCATACGAACAGAAATAAAATCTTACCAGGAGAACTCATTTACTGCATATAATGAAAAACATGCATATATTTAAACACTAAGCTAATGCTTTATCTTTAAGAGCTTGGACTTGCACTGTTGGGGGAATAAAAAACAACAAAAACAACAGTCGAACTCCACTACCCTACTGCATGGGGTATTTTAACACCTTAACCCATTTATCTGAACCACTAAGTCACTGTAACGGTGGTCCTGATGGCATCGTACCCCAACCTACTGTATACCATGCCCTTTATTTATGTTCAGTGATTTATCATTAATTAATGATTATTTGTGTCATACTGCTATCATCATGATGAACGAACCCTAGCTCACTGAAGAGGCACCCAGTATACAAATAACAGACAGGATAGCCAATCAGAAATATGAGTAAATGCTTAGAAAAATGAGTGAACAAACTGCACCAGAAGACAAAATACAGACAGCACCAGCCTCACAATCTAGGTGGATAGACTTGAAGAACTGCTATGTCTGGCTCATCCTCAGTCACATAGATTTGGTTTCTTCTTTTCTAAAAGAAGGATGTTGCTCAAAAACCATATCAGAAATCGGCTGCCGTTAAACTAATTACATTCCAAAAGATACAGAGCCAACTGAGGCGGTTGGGAGAGAGAGAGGGGTTCAAACAACATTTAAAAACTTTTGACCAAACACGTCCACTGAAGTGTCACAAAGTGTCATCTGATTATCGTCAGATATAACTATATCTATTAAAAATATCGAGATATAATTAGATCAAACACTGAACACTCCTAACGGACAGTAGGCTGGGCTATGACCCCACAGGAACGAGGTAGGAATTTTCCCATAACAAATAACAGAATTGGGCTCCCGCTCTACGAATAGTCCCTGTCTGCTGTTTTCCAGAAGGAGGTATTTGGATAATGGGGTTGGACTGTGTTTTGTCGTACTAATACATGCGCCCTGTACAATGACAATGAGTTGAATCTAATCTAATCTGATCAAACAGAGATGGTTGAGGTGACAGTAGTTACAGATCCTGAAAACTGAGCTGGTTTCTTTGTAGAAATGTTCACTGTACATATTACAAACAATGGCAACTGGGTTGACGTGCTTGAAAAAAAAAGGGTGTGCAAATGCTGATGACATCCAAGCTTTATTTGTCCATATGTCAAACCTGGCCTTTAGTCTGCTGGTGAATCCAGTCTGTGAACTTAATGACTTGTGTGTAAACCCCAGGTCTGTTTTGCCGGGCGCAGCCCTCTCCCCAGCTCACAATGCCAGCCAAGAACCACCTGCGCCCCCGTTCTAAACAAACCAGAGGTCCTCCAGAGTCTCCCTACACACCAATGGATGAATGCATGAATGCATTAATATATATTCTCATGCAATGAGCATAATGGACCAGTCATGAGATTTAGACCAGAACCTTACCTGGCAGGCATCGACTCCGCCCTGAATGCTGCCTGCACATATCATTCTGGGAGTGACGGCATCGTCGTACATCTTGTTGCAGGTTTTGTGGTTGATGATGCTTACTGTGGCTTCCTGCAGCAAGGTGGCAAGCTCACCTGCAAATCCCAGATACACTGGCACGTTTTATAAATCAGCTTAACCCAACCCAGTGCCAGCAGTGTGAGAAGCATGGCAGCATGGCAGGAACCAACCCTGGATTCCCTTCTATTGATCTTCACGTAGCATGCACATCTTAACGCTACACAATACTATAGACTAACACATAAAATACACAAAACCAGGCCTAACCTTCTTCAGTGAGAACTCCCCAGCCTGTGACGAAGCAGCTGGTGCCAGAGGTGAAGGCATGAGTGGGGGCCGGCACACACACGGGCTGTACCAGGTCGTTGAAGAAGACCGGAGCGCTAAGCTCCAGCAGGGCGATGTCATAGTCGGAAGTGAACTGGTCGTACTGGGTATGCTGGACAATGCGGCGGATCTGGCGAGTGGCGGCAGCGTTACTGGCTGAATTCATGACACGCATGCCCATATAGGCCCTCCAAGCACGGGCATCTGAGTACCTGTAAGTGTGACGGAATGCACGGTCATTAAACAGTTCGTACTTATATATGACAGGGAATGTACAGGGTGAATCAAAAGTGACAGGACACATCCTGTGTTGCGCCGTGGACTTTTCGGAATGGCTGCCAGAACCGTTTTTCTTGGTCGGTAGCAGTTCTTCAGACGATCGGTACGTTTCTTGTCGTCCACAGTCCCGGTTTCTCTGAATTTGGCTATGAGGGACGTAACAGTGAACAATGAACAACAAAAGTTTTGAACTTTGTGTTGATAACTTTTGAACCACAAGAGATATTGCAAATCAGATTGCACCAATCGATTTCGGAGTCAATTCCGATCTTCTTCGATATGCTACATGACCACCTTCTCATTGTGAAAACTTGCCCCTGATGGGAGCCACGCTCTGCACATAGCCTAAAAGATAGGCCCCTTCACCCATTAGTTGCTGGAGTATTCAGATACGTCACTTTCTTTTTTGTTTCTGAAATAAAAGGGTGTCCTGTGACTTTTGACTCAGAGGTCCCTGTACAAATAAGAACCATGCTGAGTTGTGTAAGCATGTGCGAGAAAACTCAATCTCTGTATATGATAAAAGTATAAGCGCGCCTCTTACTTGATAGCGTCCGAGTCCTGAAAGCAGTGAGCAGCTGACAAGAGCCAGCGACTTCCCACCAGGGAAGCTCCACAGACATGGCCATAGCGCTCGATCTGCAGGCTCACCTGCCACGGCCACGAACCCGCCTGAGCATCAGTGCCTCCTACAATCTTCACCCGTTTCCTGGGTCGGGTCCCACAGCCTGCTCCAGTCACAACAGCGCAGCATGAGCTCAGTGTGAACATGCTATCTTTACTCATTAAGCTAACTATAAATTATAATGATAACTCCATTCTCTATCTCTTGATCTTTATGTGGTAAATAACCCGGATATACAGTATTGTACAGGAGGCCACCATTACATATACAGTACAGTCGATTCCGGGTAATGGGACCACACTGGGACGCGATCATTTTGGTCCTAATAACCGGCTGGTCCGATTAAACGAACATGCCCTATGTTACAAGACGGGACGTGCTATG
>JAUZSU010202516.1:0-11565 GCA_034780255.1 Parotocinclus maculicauda
TGTGTGTGTGTGTGTGTGTGTGTGTGTGTGTGTGTGTGTGTGTGTGTGTGTGTGTGTGTGTGTGTGTGTGTGTAGAACCGGATGCATGAGAGCATGAAGCTCTTTGACAGCATCTGTAATAATAAGTGGTTCACCGATACGTCCATCATCCTCTTTCTCAACAAGAAGGATCTGTTTGAGGAGAAGATCAAAAAGAGCCCGCTCACCATCTGCTACCCTGAATACGCAGGTACCCGCCTCGCCCGCTGCCCATGGCACACGCCCGCTGCCCATGGCACACGCCCGCTGAACGCCCGGGCTCCATCCGTCTCTCCTTATTCACAAAAATCAGTCTTTTTTATTAAAGATCTCTGTGTGTGTGTGTGTGTGTGTGTGTGTGTGTGTGTGTGTGTGTGTGTGTGTGTGTGTGTGTGTGTGTGTGACGTTTATATATCATTGTGGGGATTGAATGACCACCCCCCCACAAGAACTGACAGAGCCAATATTTTGTTAACATTTTGCTGGTCCCCAAAGAGAAACTGCTTTTTACAGAAACTGCAACAACAGATATCAGTTAGGTTACAGAGTTTAAGCTTGGGGTTAGTGTACAGTACAGCCTCGTGTTTAACGAGTGGCATTAAATGATTACAGTAATCATTATGTCCATGTATATCCCCCCAAGAGAATAGCGAGACAAACTTGTGTGTGAATGTGTGTGTGCATGTGTGTAATAAATAAAAAACAAAATAAAACAATAAATAAAACAGAAAAATTAAACATATTAGCATAGTAGCATTAATCCTAGTATGGTTCACATATCATCATACAATAATTAGACAGTCAAACCAAAACCCCAGTCAAACCAGAACCTCTCAACATAACCACACAATAAATCCTATATAGCCTAAACACTTAATTCCCCAAATCAATATAAATGGATATGAGATAAGATATTTGTCACCAGTCATAATTATAGTAAGATACCTTTGGCATTGTCACTCACCTCCAAGACCTGGTCTCAGTCGGTTATCATAGCCATCCAACAATCGGTCCAGTATCCTTGTGAAAAGTGTTATGTTGTTTTTGAAAGCCTCAGACCCAGACACATGTGCTCTTGACCTTCATATATCACCATGAAAAACACATAATTAATAATGCATACAACACCCTCCTCCAGAGTGTCTTCAGTATCTCACTTTCTACCGCATTCTTTTCTAATAAACATTATAAACATCTGCACTCTGCTCTCAGTTTCTTTAGGACACCTCAGATTTATACATGGTAGTAAACATGCAGATAAATAAGTGATTTCATTATAAATCATTTAGACTGATGTGGAATTTCTGGTGAATTTGTTATCTTCTTAACTTTGCTGTCTTTATATGAAAGGGATCATTTATTCTTCATCATCGAGGCATTTTACTGGTTTGTTAAACCATATAACTAAGTAATCCATTAATCGATACAATACAATACATTTTGCATTAACACCTTTTTCGTTTTGTATTACGAGTTTACGAAAATTGACTTACCCTGTCTGCCAACCCTGGATGAGCAAAAGGTAGATCAGTAATCCATGCAAGTGTAAACACCGGCCCTTCATTTCTAAACAAGCCTTCCAATAAAAAAAAAGAATACAGCACAGCGTCCATTATACTAAAACGGCACTTAATAAAGACTATTCATGATCCAGAAACCAAAAAACAATAAATTGATGCACTTTGTTAAAAAAACCTAGCATTGAATTAACACAGAAAAATCACTTCTACAGGTACCATACATTCTACAGGTACACAAGCGCATTGACGTTAAACACTGCTCTTGTTATTACAACTTTCAGCAATCGCCACAAAGTCTTATTTTAATAGCTAATCAAATTATAAAGGCCGAGTTGTAGTCAATTTTAATCTTAACTAGGAAAAAGTGTCCAACAGTGCTGACGGATGTTAATTATAGAGCCGAATCTTAAATGTATTTATATCCATTTGGATTTAGCGGCTGCGTTTTTAGGGTTTTTGAAAATTAAGTATTACCTGTTGCGTCTTCTGCACAGAGACACTGTATCAATCAAAATAATCTCTAATTTCTTTGGGTTGATAAACTTCAGTTATGCTCCGTCGAAACCACCTCGGTTTACTCCTGATTCCACATATAACACAGCTGCAAGCCGCATCAGCGCAGACATGTGAAGTGTGTGCACGCGCTCTAGCCGTTAGTCTAACGCCGGGTCCTAAAGCGAGGTAACCCTTTACACACCCCGACCTTCAGATAGCGAATAGGTCATATTACTCTCTACACAAACCCTGCTAAAAGAAATTAAAGACATAATACCACTATATGTTGTGTTTTGGACAGAGTTGGCTGTACTGTTTAACTAACTTTACCAGCTTTACCATAGTTCACCAGTTAAACCAGCACCAGACTGGTAGTAACCAGCATAACTCACCTTGGAGATACATGGAGCTCACATGGTCTTACTGATGGACTACCATACCAGCATCTAAAAATATCATTTTATCAGGCATGTAATATTTTTCAAATGCTTAATCAACTACCTACAAATCAATTAGTACTTATACAAGGCTACAGATGTTTTCACAAAAAGTTTTACAAAAAGACCAATCTAGATGGAATTGCAAACCAAAATCAACCTTGACAGGAACTATACTCTTATGTGGAACCTATCCTCTAGGTAAGACTCTATAGAAATATGAAGAGCCACTGAGTGTCTATTAGCAGCGAACAGCTGAGCTGAAGCTCATGGTAAAGGGTCTTGCATAAGGGCTCAAAACGATTCACAAATTAAACTTACAACATTCTAATTAGCAGAACCAGCCTTTGAGCTACCACTGAGGAATATGTAAGACATGGAACAGTAGGTTGGTGTTCTGGATGTCCAACTAATATAAAGTGGCAAATTTCAAAACAACATGAAAGAAAACCATACACTTGTTAAGAAACTGAGGAATCCAAGCAACTGCACATTGTGCCTTGATTTTATGAAATTTCCTTTACAATGACAATACTGTAATAATAATAATAGAGTGATTTAATGATGCTAGGGAATGTGCAAATAATATTGCATCAGTAAAGGCACCAGGACAGAGTCCAAAGGCTATCCAGGATCAAGCAACCATTAGGAAATTGTTAATAAAACACATGAAACAATGCCTGAGATTAATATACTAGGGGTGATTTATTGAGGTCGGCCAATTGGGAAGCAGGACTTTATTACTGGGATGACACATTAAGAAAAGTAGCTATTGGTTATTTGTGCCTAAGCAATGTGCAAATGATTTTACCCAATTCAAAAGCTACCCAGGGTGCAGAAACCATTTATACACCTTCATTGCTAACAGCCGGTATCGTACCTGTACATAATGGTGTGCTTGGTGAGCACGTGAGACAAAGCTTGTTTTTGTTCATTTCAAAGCAATTCAATTATTGATTATAAAATGTATTTTGAAACAAATTTTTGATATCTTTACCGAACTTTTACATTTTCTTTAGCCAAGATGCTTTGCTTGTTAAATAAACAAACAAACAAGATTTTAATTAGATTTGTTATTTTCATATATAGGTGTCAGCACAGCTTGGATGAAACTCTGAAGACCCTGATAAAATTCCTAGTAAAAAAGACATGGAAAGTAGTGAGTCAAGTCTGATGATTCAAGTCGAGTCTGATGATTCAGATAGTGGGTAATCAAATTATCTTAATGATGTATCACATACAAGCATGAATAGGCAAGCAGATAGAAAATGTAACCACAACTATTCAAAGAAAAAAATATTTTATTGGAGAAAGAACCCATTGCAAACCCCTGAATGCACATTCAAGGGACAGAGTGTCAAATCAGACAATCTGGAAAGTTACATAACAGAAATCTGAATGTCACATCAGACCTGAAAATGTTTACTCACCTTTATAGTTGCACATGAATTTTTGCAAATTTTCAGGACATCATGAGTACTTGTAAAATACCATAACCTGTCCTGTAGTCGCTGACAACATGTAAAACAACCAATTTGAGACCCTTCTGGCATGTATGTGCTTCACTGCCAACACTAATTTGTTGAACAGCCAATAAGATGATGTGTTGAAAGATCCATCTTTGGCTTGATAGGTTTCAAAAACATACCTAGATTTCATGCTAGAGGAGCACAGCCGATTAACTAATGATGTCCTTCAGAGGGACCCATATCCCAGTCAGGCAGCATGAGATGGACACCGGGAATAAAACCTTGTTGCTCTTCAGCACTACTGGTGTTCAAGCTTTTTTCTCAACTTTCCTAATTTGGTTGATTGTCAGCTTGAAGTCATGGAAAGATCAACTGATTGCAGGGTGAAGGGAGAAGAAAGCATTATCCTTTTCAATATGTACAGTAAACCTGGAGCAAGTGAGACAATGCATTCATGTAGGTCAACCACTGTAAAGCAATAAATTCATCTTTGGTACATAAGGTATATTTTTCTATCTGAGAAAATTATGCTCAAATTATACGAAACATTAAATGCAAAATCTGAAACAAGTCAAAAAAAGATTAATATTTGTTTAGCTAATAATATTTGTTTACCAAATATTTGTTATTTTAACACAATAAATCAGCCAACAACACTAGTCTACAAAATGTCTAACATTTTCTGGTTCAGAAATAAGATATGCTTTTTGATGTGCTGTGAATTTTGATGTGCTGAATAACAAGGAAAACTGGCATTTATCTCTAGTTTCCATGCAATCAAAGAGTTTTACTGTTACATAAATGAATAATTAATTATAATATATAGTTATTATTTCTAAAAGTATAAAAATGCACATGTATTGTTCTCCAAATGTTTAGAGGAAACTCAAATGTATTTAAATGTACTTAATTGAATTAATTTACATGCCTAGGCACAACAAGTAACTACTATAATTCACTGGACTGTACAAAATATGTCCTGAGTAACTTGCTTCTTTGCTCATCAAGTGTCCAGCAGTAGTCTGAAAGCATTGGATGGTTCCATTTACCCTGATATCTTTTTTCCATAGATGCAATTTCCTGCTGAAATCTCTCACCATTTTCGTCACTGACGCATGGCGCAAAGAAGTCTAGATGAGAGTGCAAGAAATTTATTTTTAAAGACATGTTACAGCCAAGTTCTTTATATGCCTGAAGGAGATTTTTCATAGTTGTCTGCCCTGTTGTTTCCAAGGAAATTTGTTACTACTAACCAACTATGCATCAGTGACAACAGCAACAGTGAAAACTTCTCATCTTGAACAAGCAAACAAATTTGAGTACCAATAAAGACTCCTTCCTTTATCTTTGCTTTACTCAAATTTACAAAGGAGATACTGGAATGCTTCTGCATATTTGTCCATTGCCTTCATAAAGTTCTTCATAGGACCAAACTTTATGTGCAGAATCAGAATCTTATTAGCAGAATCGTACTGAATCAAGTGCTGAATAAAGAACATTTTTGTCCCCAGGTGCAGTGAATGTCTCAGTGGCCTGTTTCTTTTCTTGTAGTGTTCTTCTCTTGCTCGACTGTTTAAATCACATTTGAAACAGCAATATTTGTGTGTCCACCCTGGAGACCAAGCACAACGGCAACCACCTTTAAGTCACCACAGAGGAACCATTGATGTTGGTCATAGTTTATGCACCTCACTTTTGTGACTCAAAAGTCACTTCACCACAGATATAGCAGAAGTGATCTGTTTTATTATTGCAAATCTGAGGCATCACTGAATAGCTTACAAGTTAAACAGTAAAACTTCTGGCTGAGTGACTGAGAGAGAACATAAGACTTGTATAGAGTTGTGTGATCCAAGTTTCATTAGGATCATCTAGCTATCATTGGTCATTTAGAGATGATGCAAAACTGGTAATGCAATCTTTGCATAGAGTGAGAAATCTTGCAAAGCTGTGAGAAATATCTACGCACCCCTGCACCATGAAAATTAGAGCAAATTTCAAAATTTTAATTTTGTTTTCAGTACCTAATTGTAATCAGTAAAAAATAAAGATTATTTAGGCTGAGTATTTGAGTATTTCTCATGTAGATTGTTCACTGCTCACAAACATTAGGAGATGTTTAATATGGGGATGTTTAATTGTGAATATCCCCTAATTTTGCTGACCAGTATTTTTTTTTCAGTTGTTATGCATTATCAAACATACAGAACTCAATAGCAAAGCAAGTAATATGAATTACCAGACCTATGGAATTACCTAACAAATCAGTCATATTTCACATAATCAGCTAAATGTAGTAAAAATGTACAAATAGACCATGTGTTACATTTCTAAACATATGCTCCAAGAGAGAGACTGATTTTAATTGATTGATTAAATACCTTGATACCTACGACTGTATTATACATGTTAGTCGATTAAAAGGCCAATTAAAATTTGTGCACTGGCCACATTTGGTCAGGTAAATGCCTGCAAAAGTGGAATTTTATTATAACAATTATTTGAATATTTATAAACAATGTAGAACGATTTTGGTGTCAGTCCGATAAACATTTAACAAATGTTATGTAAATAGACTTCTCAATTTCAAAATGAAATATCCCCTAATTTTTGTGAGCAGTACAGTTCTAAATATTAACAATCACATAACATAATCAACATTTTTTTATCTTTTAGTGCATTAGGCATCGTTAACTCACTATCTGACTAATAACAGTTTAATTCATTATTAATGTTTGTCATAATTAATAGTTCTGACTTAAGATAGTTTGGCATTCTATTAAGGTTAAAATTCCAATTTCTCTGATGAATAGTCAAATTACTTTTAGTTGTTGACATAGGGTATAATTACAGTGGCACTGCTTTAATGTCAGTATATCTAAAATTAATGTTTCTATATTTGATACCTGATATTAGCTAGTTGGCAGACAAGTATAAGGCAAACTATGGAGAAAAATTAGCATGAAATTAGAATATGTTAATATGGCCACTAAAGGAAAATTACCAAATATAGCCCCAAGTCAGAAAAAGTTGGGACAGTATGGAAAATGCATATAACACTGATTCTTACAATTACTTTGACTTTTATTTAACTGCAGACAGTATAAACCTGACATATTTCATGTTTTCATTCAGTGAAATCATTGTCACACATTCTCTATGCTTTATTCTCTCTTACGTGGATTTGCATTGTCTTGACAAATGCATGGTCTTCCCTGGACAATACAGTATTTGTTAATGATGTTCTACATTATTGCTGCCATCACGGAAGTTTAAATTACCTTCTCCAAGCGCACTGACACAGCTCCATGCCATGGCAGCCCCTAGATTTGAGAATTTTTGCTGATAACAGTCAGGATGGTCGTTTTTGCATTTGGTCTGGACCACATGGCGACCATTGTTTTCCAAAAAGTTCTGGAATACTGATTCATCTGACCACAAGACACATTTCCTCTGTGTGATGGCCTCATGTTTTTAATTTCATTTTACATGTTAACTTTTTGTACTATTTGGATTATTTAAAGTTTCAGCATCAGCCATTTCAGCGACACACACAAGGTCAAATATACACAGTCATGGCCAAAATTGTTGGCAGCCCTAAATCTTTTCCAGAAAATGAATTATTTGTCCCAGAAATGTATTGCAATTACAAGTTTTGTTATACACATGTGTATTTCCTTTGTGTGTATTGAAACAACACAGAAGAAAAAGCCAAACGTGATATAATTTCATGCAAAACTCCAAAAATGGGCAGGACAAAATTGTTGGCACCTTTTTAAATTTGTGGGTAAATACCTTTATTTCAAGCATGTGATGGTTGTTTAAACTCACCTCAGGCAAGTAACAGGTGTGGGCAATCTAAAAATCACATCTGAAACCAGATAAAAAAAGAGAGAAGTTGACTTAATGTTTGCATTGTGTGTCTGTGTGTGGCGCACTAAGCATGGAGAACAGAAAGAGGAGAAGAGAACTGTATGAGAACCAACATTGTGGACAAATATCAACAATCTCAAGGTTACAAGTCCATCTCCAGAGATCTTGATGTTCCTTTGTCCATAGTCCACAACATAATAAAGAAGTTTACAGCACATTGCACTGTAGCTACTCTCCCTGGACGTGGACAGAAGAGAAAAACTGCTGAAAGGTTGTAATGCAGGATAGTCTGGATGGTGGATAAGCAACCTCAATCAAGTTTCAAAGAATTCAAGGTGTCCTGCAGGCTCAAGGTGTATCAGTGTCAGTGCGAACTATCTGTCAACATTTGAATGAAATAAAATGCTATGGCAGGAGACCCAGGAGGAACCCACTGCTGACACAGAGACATAAACATAGACTGCAGGTTATCAAAATGTATGTGAGTAAGCCAAAATTCTTTTGGCAAAACATTTTGTGGACAGACAAGACCAAGATAGAGCTTTTTGATAAAACACATCATTCGGCTGTTTACCAAAAAACATGGTGAGGCCTACAAAGAAAAGAACACAGTACCTACAGTCAAATATGGTGGAGGTTTAAATATGTTTTGGGGTTGTTTTGCTGCCTCTGGAACTGGGTGCCTTGACTGTGTGCAAGGTATCATGAACTCCAAAGGATTTCTGGTCGCAATGTGGTGCCCAGTGTCAAAAAGCTGTGTCTGCGTTCTAGGTAATGGGACAAATTCCAGTTGATAGGTGCAAGAAGCTTGTTGATTGTTATGGGAAGGTATTGATTTCAAAAAGGTGTGCAACCAAATATTAAGTTGAGGGTGCCAACAATGTTGTCCTGTCCATTTTTGGAGTTTTGCTTGAAATTATATCACGTTTGTTTGTTTTTTTATGTGCAATTGCAATACATTTCTGGGATAAAAACTTAATTTTCCTGTCAGTTAGGTAGGAAGCAAATCACTGCCAAGCTGTTCTTTGGATTCAAAGATTCAAGACGATGGACAGAAGAGTCTCATGGTTGACTATGTCAAATGCTGCCGAGAGGTCTAGTAGGATGAGAACAGATGACAGTTTAGCAGATCTAGCTGCATGCAGTCTCTCAGTAACAGCCAAGAGGGCTGTCTTTGTGCAGCTTTAAATTGTGATCTTAAAGGATATTCTGCGACAGATAGAAAGATAGTTGGTTATAAACAATACGTTAGTTATAATAACAGTTATTTTCTTTAGAAAGGAAAGAGATAAGTGATACCGGTCTGTAGCTTTTGACATCTGAAAGATCCATAGTGGGTTTTTCAGTAAAGGTGTAATCCTTGCAGTTTTGAAAGTTGTTGATGATGGAGGTGATGAATTCTAGGAGGACAGATGAAATACAGTGGAAGAGAGTGGATGTAGTAAGAAGGTTGTAGGGTTGCAGGACAGGGTCACTTGTAGGATTTCTTCTGTTGGGAGAGTAGAAAGATGCATTAATAAGGTAGGAGAATGAAGTAAAGGATGAGGCTTACATGTAGTAGCACCAAAGCTCTGGCATATGTTGGCAGCTTTTGTGTCATAGATGACTGCAAAGTCTTCAGCAGTCAGGGTGGATGGAGAAGGATCGGCTGGGGGGTTGAGAAGTGAGTAAAAGATGTTGTGGAGCTTGTGAGGGTCCCCACAGCGGACTTTATTCTAAAGTGTGTATCGGACTAATTATTTGCAGATCTTTTACATTATTTTATCTACCTTTTAGTATTTACTTAATTATACTATTAACACAAACATAACTATTTGAATTAACATCTAGGCCATCAAGGAGGATGGGTCCCTTTTTCATTCTTGGTCCACCCAAGGTTTCTTCCTTGTACTCAGGAAGTTTTTCCATGCCACTGTCGCCCTAGGCTTGTTTAATTTGTGATTGTCCTTTTAAGATAACAATGTATGCTGCTTTAAAACAATGCTCTTATATAAATAAATCTGACTTCACTTCACTTCACTTTTTCCATCTTAATTTATTTCTTTCTGTTACGAGATGTGGTGATTTTTATTAGGACCCAGGTATGCGGGATAAACATATCCCACGACATATAATAATAATGGGGAAATAATATAGAACAACTAAAAAGGGATGAAGAGCGGAGCGTAAGGCTCCTAACACAAAAAAAACAAAAGGATAAAGCGGCGTGCCGGGGTTGCATCCCGAATGGGAGCAACACGCGAACTGGTCGCGAGAGGGCGCCAAAGCATCAATCGGGGCAGGCGTGCAGAAAACATGGTTTTGGGACGTCTCCCAAATGGGAAACTCAAGAGAGCGCAAAAGCGCCGGAGGGCCTGGACGTCATGCCGGGACACGTATGCTTCTAACGCGCTACCGGGTGGCTGCTCTAGCCGGGGCATGTCTCATTTGGAGAGGGAAGCCGACTAGAGTTAAGCTCAAAAGAGTGCTTTGGCACTCTTCTGTTAGGGTTCCTACCTTCCCCCAGAGCGTTCGGCTGTCCTCGCCGGTCACGATTACAGAGCTATCGGTGAGGCGGCCTATATCCATTTTCGTAATTATGTCCTGATCCCAAACAGCTGCTTCACGTCCTATAAAGGCGTAGTTTTAGCGCTGTTCGGGGCAAGGTCATCATCATTCCATCGGGATTCCATCTCCGTTCGGTTCACGCGTCCAACCACCGACGCCCTTGCGCCTTTCCGCGTTCCCGAGAGATAGTGGTAAAGTTCCGGGGGCTTCTAGTGCCGAAGGACTGGTATGGGCGGGTAACACCCAAGGTAAATTTAGTTTTTTAGGGACACTTTGACGGTTTTCCCGTCCCGTACTCGTGCGCTCTTCCGTCGTTGGCAACTACCTAGCCTCACTCTAGCTGGGCGTTCATCCTGAATAGGACGCGCCCCGGTCTGGCTTCTTCGCTTCCAAGCTTACGCTCGCCCTCTGGCGCTTGGGCGCCTCTCGCGATCTATTCGCGTTCGCGCACCCGAGTTCATTTTCGTATTCTGGCATTTTGGCGCCTTTTGTGTGTTATTCACACGCGCGCTACAAGTGCGCCCCTAGCTTATATGCTCACCTTTTGGTGCTTCAGCCACTGCCGCGATTTCTTCACCCCCCCACGCTACGTGCGCGTTTGAGCTCACGCTCGCCCTCTGGCTCTTCGGCATCCTCTGCACTCTTTTGAGCTTAACTCTAGTCAGCTGCCCTCTCCAAATGAGACACGCCCAACTAGAGCAGCCACCTGGTAGCGTGTTAAAAGCATACGCGTCCCGGCATGGCGTCCCGGCACTCCGGAACTTCTGCGTTCTCTTGAGTCTCACTCTAGTCGGCCGCTAACTCAAGATATGCCCCGGCTAGAGTGCCACCCGACAACACGCACTCTATAAGACGTGCCCCGGCATTGCTTTCATTTAATTGCATGCACATTTGAGCTCACACTGCCATTTGGACTACCTCCGTGACTTGCCATTTGAGAGACGTCCCAAAACCGTGCTTTCTGCATGCTTTGGCGCCCTCTCGCGACCAGTTCGCACGTTGCTCCCATTCGGAATGCAACCTCGGCGCACCCCTTTATTCTTTTGGTTTTATTATGTTATGAGCCTTACGCTCTGCTTCATCCCTTTTCAGTTGTTCTATATTATTTCCCAATTCTTATTATACGGCGTGGGATACGCTTATCCCGCATACCTGGGTCCTATTAAAAACCACCACATCTCGTAACACATAGTATGTACCTTTTCA
>JAUZSU010202527.1:0-11565 GCA_034780255.1 Parotocinclus maculicauda
TCTCCACCCTGGGGTTGAACCCGGGACCTTCTTATTGTGAGGCAGCGGTGCTACCCACCGAGCCACCGTGCTGCCCGAGAACCTTAGTTAAAAGACAAATGTAAGATTTTTAAGATAGATTATGGCCTCAGGCGGTAGTGGATGATGCAAAAAAAAGGATGAATTCAAAGTGATGTCTGCATGTACTGTTCCTCTTATTTGAGTGTATGCAATAGTGCTTTAGTTCCTCTGGATGGTGATCCCAAAAGTATAAATAACTGATTAGGAAATAAGAGGAAGCCATTTGAAGATAAGGCATATGGGGAAAGCAAAAGTTAAAACAAGTGTGAGACAAACATGCAGAACCATCAGGGATAAGGATCTCAGAGTGACGTACCTGGGGAGAGACCAACGATAGAGCGATTGGACAGCGTGTTGCTGCCGTTGGACTTGAGGTGGACAGGGATGGAGGTAAGGATAGCCTGCAGGTACTTCTCCTGCTCGAGACTACTGGATGACTCAGATGAAGAGACAGGAGCTGGAAGAAAAGGTGAGAGAAAAAAAAGGAATAAGAATGTGCTTCTATTTCAAATGACTGGACAATGTTTAGTGACTGGACAAACCTGTGGTGGAAGGGTTTTGTGACTTGAACAGTCCCACCACACTTTTGCCATGAAAGCCCCCAGCACGCATCAGCACGGCTTTGGTACGAGGGTGTTTCCAGCTCACTACAGGCAAACGGTTATGTCTGTAGCAGCGCGCAACTTTCTGCAGACTGCTGTCCTGCACCGACTGGGGCACCACCAGCAGACCAGGGTAGCTACAAACCGAGAAAACAGAAAAAAAAAAAAAATAAATAACCTTGTGTTCCACGGTGTTGTTAATGAAGGACCTAATAAGAGCTGCCATGTCCAGTCTGTCCAGAATGTTACTTTGCATTTTGTTTTTCAGATGACCAGGGGCATTTTTGTTTCAGACAGATTAATGGGGGTATCCTTGATTAGCCAATTAATCTTATTTATTTATTTATTTTTTTTAAACAAATGTGTGTTTATCTAATAATTACATGAAAATATACTGCTTACAAAAAATACTTAAAAATAAAATATTTCATAATAAACATAATTTTTATTTAATTTATTTATTGGATTGGCCTTTTAAGATAATATAATATTGTAAAGCTGTTTCGAGACAATGCACCATTGTAAAAAGCACTATATAAATAAATTTGAATTGAATTTATTTATATATTCCAGAAAAGAAACAAACATTGTTGTTTACTGTACAAAAACATTTAGAATGTAAGGAATACCATACTGCTCACAAAAATAAGGCATACTTTAAAATGAAATCTCCCATAATGAAATCTCCCCCATTTTTTATGAGCAGTGTAATTAGGGGACCGTTATGGACACGGTAGTGATGGGCAAAGGAATTACCACTGCACAACCCAAGCACAACCTTCTTATTATTCCTATTATTATTAGATATAATCAGCGTGCTTCCTAAAATGAATGGTATTTAATACAAGTGTCAAGCTTATCATTTACATACAGTGTGAGCCAAAAGTCACAGGACACCCTTTTATTTTACATACAAAATGGAAAATTACATATCTGAATACCCCCATTATTACCAAATAATCTTTTAGTTTATGTATAGAACATGGCCGTCATCTTGAAAACCATATTGGATCAATGGCAAGTTTTTCTCCCAATAGGAAGGTGGTGATGTAGCATATCAGAATCGACCAGCATTGTCTCGATTGTGGCAATCTTGGCACAAAAAGATTTGCAATTTATCTTGTAGTTTAATACTTATCAACACAGAAAGTTCTAAACCTTTGTTATTCGTCACAGGTAACTAAAGATGGAATAGAAGATTCTGATATCCGGGGGACGCAGCTGCCGTATCACAGCTGCAGACTTCAACAACGGAAACCCACAAAGATCACCAATTTCACACAGCGCTCTTACATCCCTCATAGCTAAATTTGTAGAAACCAGGATTGTAAACGACAAGCCACGTAGTGATCACCCAAAGACCAGTACCAATGAAGAAACCTCTACAATGGTTTTGGCAACGTTTGCGAGAAGTACACAACGCAGCACACGGCATGTCCTGTGATTTTTGAATCACCCAGCAGTTTGAATGTTAGTAATCAGAACATAAGGGTCAAAACATAAGGTACACCATCTGACCTGCGACAGAGCGAGTAGAGTCTGTTAACAGCTGTCACACGGAACTGCTCTCCACTTTTGGAGCGTGAAGAACTGGCACTTATTGTGCCCAAGCCCAGCCTTTGGTAATCCCGGAAGCAAGCACGCTCTACCAGCTGCTCCATGGTGGACTTGTCCGAGGCCTTCAGAGTGCTATTAGAGGGAAGTTCACCATCATCTGACACTGTCAACGGAGACCAGATTGTGGGTCAGGACCTTTTACCGTACCCTTTACCACTGATTACTCCTGTAACACACATGTATAAAGTCACCTGAGATGTCATCATCCTCGTGCCATGTCATGCGGCTGCCTTTGTCATTTTTCTTCTGCATCGTGACCTGACGGCCCATGGTGATTTTGCCCGCCCTCCTAGCTCCTTTCACTATGGTTTTGGAAAGTGTTCTATCGAAAAGAAGAAAAGCAGTGAGCTAGTTTTGCAGACCTTCACTTGTTTTTCACCGGTAACATTTAGACACGGTTAATATTTTACTAAAGTAAGACTGGAACTGACCGGAAGCCTGTGTTTCTCTCCTTCTGCTTGGGCAGGTGTAGCTGAGGAGCTGTCTGGCCCGCCGCAAAGGCAAACGTGCTAAATATGGATTGGGGGTAACGGATCCGCTGGAGGTGCTTTCTGAAGATCTCCACCATTTCAGATGTCACCTCTTCATCAAACGCTACCTTAATGAGCTAAATGGCATCAGAAAACATAATTATTCACAATTAAGTACAGGCTATTTAACAAACATAGGTTATATCGTTAAGATTTATCAGTATGTTTACTGCCAAAATACTTTCCAGCTGAAGCAAGGACTTGATGAAGCAAAAATCTGCAGATAATCAATGGAAATTGCAGAGCTCTGAACGGGATGTTTTTGGTTTGGAACAGGCTCATTCCTCAGTGATCTGGATGGAATATTGTTCGACGGGATGTGCTGGCCTTTTGTATATCCACTCTTTCAGATCCATGTCTTTTCATTTCTATGCTTACTCTGACAGTTCAGAGACCCCCAATGGAACGCTGGGCTTAATAAAGGTCGGATAATGCGTCCCAGACAGCAAAGCACATTAACAGATGGGCAAACAGGACCAGATGACCCATATTTTTATAAGGAGACTGGTTTTATAACACGTTTTAGTTAACAGACAGGAATGAGTCGTAAAATTTTTATGGTACATGAAGAACACAACACATATGGATCCGCACACAGTCGTGGACATCTGTGTATGCATAAAGGCAACCACACTGGACCAAAATGTACATTTAGCTTTTATAGCATACTGAAGGAATGTTTCTAAATCTGTTCCAACATTTGAGTATTTTCACTGCAAAATTGATTTGAATGATTTTGGGTTATAGTCAGTTAGTCCACAGTCATATTCCGAATTGGAGATTGGCTAAATATAAAGGCAATAATATACGGACTGTGGACCAGAGGGTCCAGGGTTCAAATCCCACCTCTGCCAAGCTGCCACAGTTGGGTCTCTGAGCAAAGCCCTTAACCCACAATTGCTTGGATTGTAAGACTGTATGAATTGTAAGTCGCTCTGGATAAGGGCATCTGCTAAATGCCATAAGAATAAATGTAAGCATGTGGGAGGTCTAGCTATTAACCTGAGTAACATGGCACGCTTATAATTCATATGGAAAAACTGTTTACATCTACAAAAATGACATGGCTACAATCCTTACTCAGAGTAACAACTGATACAAGGTACAGTTTAAGAAATTGAGGGTTAAAAGTCATGCCACTATGACAACAGTGGCAGAATAGTAGTGCTGGGACAGAGTAAGTAGAATCTGCTGACTGCTGTTACAGGAATTGCTCTCCATTAGTGGAGTGTGAAGAACTGGCAATAACTGAGCCAAGTCCAGGCTTCGTTAACCATGGAGCAAGCCGCTCTACCAGGAGCTTCATGGTCGAATTGGTTGAGGCCTTTAAAAGTGCTACTAGACGGACTGCCTTGTGATAATCCCTATGATGAATCATAGCTAGTCAAAGAGTACTCTTTCTTTTTCACTATCTGTTGAAATGATGTTTTCCCTGGACTCTTAAAGAGTGTTCCACACTAATATAGGAATATTTGTTTGGTTATTGTTTCATGTGCAGATTGTTTTGCTCCTAAAACACACTATGAGTTTCAAGATGTGTATGCAATTTGCATAACGACTTCAATGATGTTTTATAATAGGGTTTTCTAGAGTTTTAGGACCACCCACAAAAAAATGCAGGGAATGATGGATAAGTCTGCGTTCCTGGAGAACGGTATCAGCCTGAACACATTGTGCCAACTGTAAAGTATGGTGGAAACTGGATAATGCTATGGGTTTGCTTTCCAGGGTTGGGCTACACCTTTTATTTTTAGTAAAAGGAAATCTCAACGTTAGAATAGACTATTATATGCTCCCAACTTTGTGGGAACAGTTTGGGGAAGGCTGTAATCTGTTCCAGCGTGACTGTGCCCTATTACAAAGCAAGGTCTGTTAAGGTATGGTTAGGTAACTTTGTGTGAAAGAACTTGACTGGCCCACACACAGCCCGCATCAAAAATAATCCTCATTAAACGAAGATGGTGAGCCACGCCCTCTCGACCAACATCAGTGCCTGACTTCACAAATGCTCTTCCAGGTAAATGGGCAATAGAACCCCACAGACACAGTCCAAAATCTTAAAGAAACCTTTTCCAGATGAGCAGATTCTGTTATTATTGCAAACTGCACATTATTTCCTATGGATTTAATATGGGCTTTGATAAAAGCTCCTGTAGGTGTCCCAATACTTTTGTCCATATAGTGTATATACCAAGTGCCAAGTGTGTGCGTGTACACATGTTTAGCTCTGCTTAGAGCAGCTACGACTTGTTGTTGTGAGTGTTAAGCAGGTTTTTTTGATGGCAGGTCACTTCATGATTTATAAACACAATAAAGCGTGCTTACAAGTTCTTACTGGTAATGGAATCTTGTTGCTCTGAACTACACCAAACACACAACATTACCCCATGAACATAACATCAGGTGTGCCCCAATTGATTTTACACGTTAAGAACGTTCTGTTCTCTTTTTTTCATATATCATGGTAAACTCCAGACTGGAAAACACCCTGAGCTGCTTATCTGCCTGTCGGTGAGTGCAGTACCTGGAAGGAGGCAGATCTAAGTTGCAGACCCTCTTGCATGTTCTGTTGTAGCTGGTTCTGAATGGTGATCTTTTTATCTTTAGTCAGCGTGGCCACTGGGAAGCTTCTAACCACAGGCTGCTCTCCTACTACACACACACACACACACACACACACACACACACACACACACAAACACAAACACAGTCCCGTATTACTATTACTGTACTAATAAAATAGTACTTCATTACTTTTTTAGTATACCAGGATCATATACTTTCTGTAATAAGGAGAACATACAGCAGTGCACAAAAGTCTTTGGCCACCATTAGATGTGTTGTTTTAGCAATGATATCTTGACCATATCCACATATACACAAATTTGAAACTTCTGAGTACAGTTTTTGTCAGTATGTTGTATATAAACAATAGGGGATATTTAATTATAGGAGATTTCATTTTGAAATATCCCCTAATTTTTTAACATACTGACGAAAACTGGACCTAGAAGTTTCAAATTTTGATTTGTCACTCCATAATACTCTTTCCCACATGATTTTATTGCAATATTTCTGAGCTTTAGCAGATAATAAACTTTTAAACTTTTCCTTCCTTTAAAAAATGTGGCTTCTTTGGTCCCAATCTTCCAAAAACACCATTCCTGGCATCAAGATGAAGTTGCCAGACTAAATACTTACCACTGTAGCCTCCAGAATCTGTTTTTTTTTTCTTCAATCTTTAAGACTGCACACAAATTTCCTGTAATTTCTGGTTGTATTCTAATAAAGCGACTAAGAAGTATTTATAAATAGACAATATCCCATTGTTAAATCAACAGTTATAGCTAATCTAATGCTGGTCTAAGACTTTTGCACTATACAGGAACAAATAAAAATTTTTTTTTAGACATTTTCCTCAGATTTTTTAAAGTTGTCTCTTAAGTCTGAACATTATTCTGTGTATTTGCTTATACAACCTCCCTGTCAAGACAGGGCAACACCCAAGTGTGCATTTGTAGGGGTGAGAGGACATTTGGGATGGTTTCCACTACTATTTGTTGTGGAGATATATACACTGCTCACACAAATAATAATAAAGTATCCCCTAATTTTTGTGAGCAGTGTATATGCCTAAATAATACGCAACATAGTTTATAGTTAGAGCCTAATGTTTTAGACGTTTTTTTTTCTCTAACACAATAAAAAAGACAAAGAAAAGACTAAGAAATGAAATAAACATTATCCACTGAGCCAAAAACGAAAAGGTTTGTTTAATTGTAGATTTTATTTTTTCTGATTTGTTCATTCTTGCTTCAGATGAACAGAGATTATAAAATGTTAATCTATTGTCTCTGGAGATTGTAAAATGATTCAGCAGGCCAATATTAGCACAGACAAGTACAGGAAAGCAAAGTAAACAAGTTATATTTTAATTACTTCCCAATTATTATTGGCATTTAAATTATTTACAAAATGTTCTTCAGACTTTCCCACTCCATCACATGCTCCCAACCAAGTCCCACACTGCTGCCTTCAGAGTGAGATGCAGGCAGTGGGGAGTGAGCGAGAACGATGCTCTGAAGTTTCTCTGCATGCTTGCTTGACTGTTCTGTGCACGTCTTTTTAATTAAATATACTACTTTTAGTCTAAAATCTGTTCCCTAAACTTGTTTGCTCGACTTCACTTCCAGGCATAGTCTGACTTTTTTTTTTTCTGGCAATATTTCAGGTTGTTGCTGCAAAAGTGTAATGCTCATGTAATTATGAGGACACATGGCTCTTAGGTGAAAACATGCCACACATCAGCACACATATTTTAGTAAGTTTTGCAAGCAATCAGCATCGTGCAGTAAAGATAATTCTACTCTGAACACTACAGAGAACGAAAACGAAAAAACAAGGGGTTCGCTTCGAATTACAGCGTTAATTACAAAGATCGGCCTTTACCCAAGGGATCATGCGGAGTCCCTTTAAAAATGATGCGGTAGGTTGTAAGGAAGAGTGCCCCTTCAGCAGGCAGCATGTGTGGTCCTCCAAGTAGCCCCCCTGTAGCATCCTCACGCCCATCAGGGTCCAGGACCACCCGTAGTCCCTCGCTCACCAGCTCCTCTCCGGGAAGCATCTTAGGCCGAAGTATCTTTGGCTGTTTCAAACAAGAGCGACGTCACAAATCATGAATTCCTATGCATTTGTCTCAAAAGCCTGTGCTTCGTTCCTTGGGTCTGACACAGAGCCACTTTAGTTTGACAGGGTCCCCTCGGTGGAACATTTTTCAAACCAGAGAGCAGATTCAGATCTCAAAACATGAGGTCCAAGAGTTCTGTCCTCCAACATTCCTTTTTTGAAAACTGATGGTTTGTAAAGAACTGCCACTTTACCCGGACATATTATAAACATGATTAAATCTTTATGGCCTACCTCAACATAAACAGTGTGAATTTGTGATTATGATGCCTGGAGGACAAACAGTTGCAGGCCTTAAGCAACTGGAGCTACTGACAGTAAATGAGCTTGAATGGGCCATTTGTGTTGACATTTTTCAGACAGCTGAAGTGGTTTGCCGAGTGCTGGCAGCTCACGCTGTGCTATGTCAGAATGCCGCTCATTAGGAAACGACGAAGGCCGGCAAAATAGAAAAGGCTCTGTCTGATTTAAGCAAATAACGCTTCCTTCGACTGTAGGAATTTCAGGGTTATCAGGAGGAAAGACCTGTTCTTGTAAGCAGATAAACAGAGGTTCTTGGAACCCAGCGCTGGACCACGGGTCTCCACGGGTCTATGTGGAGAAATGTTTGCTGAGGATGGGAACCCTGGAAGAAACTCTGACCACTCACATCACACAGGAAAGGCCAGAGGAAGCAGGGGTCAGTTCACTAAAAGGTCCTTCTATGATTACCCTTGAGGCCTTGTAACACCCACAATACTTTCGGCCACTCCTAATCTTTATCCCTAAACAGCCTCTTAAGGTCAGAACATACCCACACATTAGGACAGGAACACTTGGAAGACATGCACTCATCATGGGTTATTTTCTGGGAAAGCAATAACAACCTAACAAAAAACAAGACGGACAAGCCCAGGTTTTGATAAACCACAATCAAGTGTTCTGTCGACGTTCCATATGAATTTCAACATTCACAAATTCTATTCCCTGGAGGTTTCTCTCCATTATCTGCAAACTGACTTCTTATGAGTATAATCTAAGAGCAAAGAACAGGAGGCAAGAATATCCGTAGAACATGAGGTAGAAAAGAAATGTGGTGGCAGACGCCGTGTTCCCTAAGGTCATCAAGGGAGTGTTGGTCCTCATATGTATGCACAAGCAATATACCACAGGGTTCAGACAGCCACACGTTTCACTAGATATCTGTAGCATAACTCAAAGAAACAGACAAATGTGAACCTATTCTTACTTTCATAACCTTTAGATTGTACCCTGTGCATGTATATAAACCAGGTCATCTACGTATTCAAATATAAGATATTTAGTGATGTAACATTAATTATCATAAAATTATATCCATTACTTGCACACAAAGTGCAGTGCAAAAGTTTCAGGCCACCATTACATTAAATATACCATTGCTTTAGCTTTAACCATGGCATGATGCCCATATACAGTATATATACAGCTCACTAAAATGAGGGGATATAAAATCGGATTAACAACTACAGGGGTAAATATTTCAGCAATAGCAGCATCTGGTGGGACTGTGGTGGCCTAGTGGTTAAGGTACTGGACTATGGACCAGAAGGTCCAGGGTTCAAATCCCTCCTCTGCCACAGTTGGGTCCCTGAGCAAGGCTCGTAACACACAATTGCTTGGATTGTAAGACTGTATTAATTGCAAGTCGCTCTGGATAAGGGCGTCTGCTGACTTAGATAAATGTAAACAATATCTTTATTGGGTTGCCAAGTTGACCCTACAATCCAAAAAGGCATGATCAAGAATGGATTTGGAAACAACCAAGAAATGATTATTTTAAGGTTAACCTAAGACCAGTGGTAGACTATTATGGAATGATGAATCCAAGTTTAAATTGTTTGGATCCAATCGTCAACAATATACAGTCATAATGTGATTGCTAAAACAACAAATATAAGGGTGGCCTAACACTTTTGCACAGTACTGTAATAATTCAACAAAAACGTCACAATTTTACAGAACCAGATAAACTCTGTGTTCCAGAATAACTATAGCAGATTTATAAAGCTATTTAAGAGTGGTTTGATGAACACCAGGATAAAATCAAGTGCATTTCAAGGCGTCTCCATTCAACAGATTGAAACATGGCTAAACCTTCAGGGGATGTTCTGAAAAAGTGTGTGAAGATCCCTCCATCATCACCCGGAGTCCTGGAAGATTTTCCTCTCTAAACCATTCGGTGCTGTTTGAGATTTGCATAACACGGTGGCACAAATGATTAAAGTTGCTCTGAAGCAAAGTTCTGGTCTATTCCTTATTAAGCCATGAAGAACTTATTCCACTGTAGTGACGGATGGTTTTGGCAGCCGCACGTGTTGCAGCTTTCCAAGCTTTGCTGTCTTTCTCAAAGATATGGCATCATTTCTTAAGGTAATTACTCTGCCATTTGTGTGTTACAGCAGAAATCAAAATTCATCAGACCAAGCAACTGTCCATTTTTGGAGTTCGTGCCCAATGCAGCCTCAACCCGCTGTTCTTGGTTGGCAAAAAGTAAGCCAATGTGGTTTCCTGCTCTGGTAGCCCATCTACCTCAAGGTTTGGACTGCAAATAATAAGAGATTTTCTTCACAACCGTACAGAGGGTCTTTTTAGTTTAGAGTCTTAGACTATTGTTATCTTATCACTTAACTGTTGACTTCCTTCACAAACAAGGCTTTTCTGTCCACAGAACTGCCGCTCACTGGATGTTTTTTCTGTATTGTTCTATTCCAAGTAAATACTACACTTTTTAGAAAAACAGTTCCAACAAAATTAACCTGCCTGGCACAAGCAACCATGCCACTAACACTATGTAAAGATCACTATGTGAACAATACCTGAACTTGAAACCTGCACACTACATCAAAACTGCACAACGTATGTGAATTACATAAAGGTGACGTTCCTCTTACAGAATTAGCATAATATTAAGCATGTCTTTTTCAAAACATTCTTCACAAGTGGTGTCAACGCCTTTAAAAGACTGCATATGGCTTTGTATATTGCCTAAAATAACTGGCTATAAAACTCTATGAAAGCCTTCTGCCAAGTTATAAAACACTTCACAGAAAAGATGGCATCATGCCCCAAGAAAATTTATGTGCTCTGTCTGTGTACATGCACCACACGGTCAGACTGTGTCATAATTTCATGCCATGAACTCTATTAGTGGATTAAAAAGTATGTTAAATCCAACACTGATAAGGCACTTAGGTAAATCCTATCTTCAATACAGATTGTCCAAGCTCATGCTTACCTTCTGGATGGGAGGAAGTCTCCTACTTTCTCTATTCACAGCCTCCAGAGTTTCCATCTGTATAGCCACAACGCCTTAACACAAGCACACAAGCAGAGACAAATGTCAGCTACCTGCACAGCACTGTTTTACAGGCATTGTGTTCAGGGACTTTAGTGGTTTATATGAGAGCTTCCAAACAAGCAATAAGTTATTTCACCTGGAATCATGCTGTGTAGGTTCTTGATGTGTTCTTGGGTGACTCCACTTTCAGTGCAGACCTTGTCAATGAACCGTGCAATGAACCTTACCACAGAGTTAGCAATGTCACTGTTCTCAGAGTCTTCAAATCCACTTTCGGTGTCGAAGCTTTCGGCTACGCTGCCAGCAATGCTGTAAAACGTGTAGAAGAGGGTCATAAAGAATGGTATACTACATGTTGGCAACACTTCATCTCATCTTGATTTTACGGTTTAACAGTAAACACTCTTTAACCCTTATCGCAAAATATAACAAGCTATTTTAAAATCACAGCGTCTTAAGGTGATCATTAAAAGCACAGACTAAACATGACATTGCATGCATCACAAAAAGCAAATATGCATGTCTCTACATTATTTTATATATTTAAAAATATATATACAATTTATATAAATAATTATAGTATTCATTAACAATAATAATTATATATATATATATATATATATACACACATACATCTACACATATATACAGTCGATCCTGGTTAATTGGACCACCGGTTAATGGGACCAGCTACTTATTCGGACCAAATCCTGAAGTACCGAAACAAATCCTATTAAATACGTGTAATGTT
>JAUZSU010202538.1:0-11565 GCA_034780255.1 Parotocinclus maculicauda
ATGAACTTGTGTATGGATATAACCTTGTGTGTGTCGCTTACATGGCCACTGATGCCGATAGCGACGTTAAAGAAGCCTAATAAACAAACAAAACAAACCAAGGATTAAGAGCCTTGTTCAAGGGCCCACTGAGCAGGTTTGCTAGAACTGAGACTTAAATCATAAATCTTAAGGAAAATAGTCCAGTAGGTGTTAGTTTAAAGACGTTTAAAACTAGGTTTTGGGTTTTCTTTTGTCCGCTGGGCAGAGATTAAAGTTTGGGCTTCACCCAGCACCTCATCATGAGCATGAGCAGGACACATTTTTATTTGTGAATCATTTGTGCAAATAGAAAACCAAATGTTGAAGAGTTTCAGGCCTACAATACATTTAAAGAAACATTGGAATGGGGTCAGTTAAAAAAACAACAATAATGATGTGATTTCAAACAGGTGATTATAATCATGATTTGGTATAAAAACACATCCAGGGAAGATGGGATCTCTAGTTTTTCAACAAATGTGTGAGAAAATTATGAAGTGTTTAAAAATGTTCCTTCAAGGTAACCAACTTTTTCTGATTTGGATTTGCTTGTTGATAAATGCATGGATATTCCTGGTAAAGATCTTAAAGGTAGCTTATATTGCTCTAAAATCTCAGTGTACTTTTTTGCATTAATACTGCATCACAGAAGTGTAAATGGTCTTTACTAAGGGCCCTGACCCGACCCCATACCATAACAGAGACTGGCTTTTGGACTTGTTCCTCATGACAGTCAGTAGGGTTATTTTCTTTTTGTCTTTGGCTTTTAAAAAGTTTTAAGTGGTATTTGTGAATGTAACTCTGTATTGTAGAGCTTGATAAAGGTTTGAAAAAGTAATCCCTTACCCATAGCTTCTATCAGATAATGATAAATGACGGTACTTAATGCAGTGCCAGTGCAGAGAGTGATCATCCCTCTGCAGTTTACTCTTGTATCCTTATGCTTTATATGCTGAAATTCCTTTATATTCTGTTTAATGATTTTATGCTCTGTAGAGGGAGAAATATCTCAATCTCTTTCAAACTTTCTTTAAGGAACATTTTGGATCAGTTCAGTTATTTTCTGGAGATCCACTGCCCATATTTGCCCATCAGACACTTTAATGGGTGCTGCTTTTGTACCAAATCATGATTATAGTCACATGTTGATATCACCTGTTTAGTGTTTTTTTAAATGAAATGAAGTTGACCAAAAAAAAAAAAAAATTTTTATATCTCCGGTTTATACTGCCTGCAATGAAATAATAGTAAATCTACGGAACACAGCTGGTATATTTTTTATGTGTTTCTGATTTTGGGTTATAATAACAACTATTCGAAATGAATTGTTGTGACACGCATTTCTAAGTAGAAATTAATCCGAGGAAATGGGCAAGGGCGGTCATTCCAACACAAAGGCAAAAATGCTGGACTGATCTGAAAGACAGATGATTAGACGGACCAGGACAGATCACAGCATCCTAACGTACAGCGAGACTTGACAGCTCGAAGCCACGAGACAAAACAGCCACTCTGGGCTTGAATTTACAGCACACAGACCAGACAAGACGAGACTGTGATGGAGTTAAACCGATAAACACCCTCTTTCTTCTCAAACATCTCCAAAGCTGCACATACAAAAAACACCAGACAATTCAGAGAGTTCAGATAATTTCAGCATGCTGATAAAACACGTCTGCTGTTGGCTTATACTTGAATGTTTACGCAGCCTGGTGAGTTGGTCGTTTTAGCGGGAGGATTATTAGTTCACATCGATTGAGCGACGGACAGTGATGGGGGGGAGGGGAAACTCACAACCTGAAATTCACTCCGTAGGCTGCACCCTCACGCCGAAGCCCTTAGCACTCTGAGGGAGACAAACACACATGAAACACTGAGACAAGCCCGTCTGAGGGAGAAGAGCACGTGATTAATTCAAATAACAACATCGAAATAAAGTCAGCAAGTGAAGATCAGAAAAGAAGCAAGACGCAGAAAAGATGGTCTGAGATGCCCGCTGTTAAATCACTGATCAGTTGGGTTCTAATAAAGGCACCGAGTGGCGCGGTGGCAACTCGCTAGCCCACCCACCGGGTGTCACACATGCATGATCATCCAACCGTGCTGCCACAGCAAACCATGCCACGCCCTGTTATGTTTCACCAGCACTTTGGATACCAGTGGCAGCACAGGGTCAGGTTGGGAACCGACCCTAAAACAGGGCCGCAATCCTTTGCAAGATTCACACAAACACACACTCACACAGGGACACTTTAGGGACCTTATGCCCGCCGTTGGAACAGAATCTGGCAGAATATATGCCGGGAATCAAACCTGGGATTTCCCAAGTGAGGCAAACATCGTGTGCCCCCATTAGGGTTGAGTATCGAAACACTGTTCCAATTCAGAATCGATTCCAAAATTTCAAGAATTTCTCGAGAACCCCAGGATTAATTCCTCGAATAAACGAAAGTTTGTGAGGGAAAAGAAAAATGTAATACGTGTTTAAAGTTAATCTGTTATAAAGTATCTAAAGTATGGCCCGACTGCTCTCTCCTAACTTAAGCACTGCATTAGAAAAAGGGCGAGTCTAAAAACACCTAACAGGGTTTAATAAACTGAAACAACGAACCTGTAATCCAAAAATTGAATAATCATTTTTTACATTAAGCTCTTTTCTTCTCATTTAAAACTATTATCATAAAAAAAAGCTATAATGTAAAAATTACCTCTTTCCTTTAAAATCACAGGTTCATCCTTTCAGCAGTGGAGATTTAATAATAATAATAACTAAGAGAAGGTTGGTGTTCTTAAGTCATCGTTTTAGCACATTAAGGTTTACTTTTTTATAACAGGATTCAACGGCAAGAAAAGGCTTAACGTAAAAATGATACTTTATATGTTTTACAAAAAATAAACTTTTTTTTATTTTTTACATTTTTTCACCATTATGGAATCGAAACAAGGAATCGATAAAGTGCTAAAGATACCCAACCCTAGCCCCTGTGCCTCCCTGATTCGATTTAACCGAACGTTATCATGATCACATTTCCCAGAGGGCACCCGAGACAAGCGCACTCAGTAGAAGACACTCACGGCCAGCAGGAACAGCAGCAGTGCTGGTAGGAGAGGAAATGGCATTGGACAAGGACATGTGACTAGGACTAGAAACATTGGTTACATCCTGATTCTGGCTGGTGGTGGAGGACTGGCGCCTCAGTGCCCCCTGAAAGGAAGTCCCGCTCTTGAACGTGTTCACCACCTCAATCTGCAACAAGGGTACAGACAGTACATAGCATCATACTCATCATCATCGGCAGTGCGTTACGGCTTTAAAACGTACGCTCAAAAGGCCCCGAGTTCGACTTGGACGACAAATTAAAACAACAACCAGAGCTTTTGAAGCTTTTACAGTGTGTCCTTTTTCGCACAACGGGCATCTCTAGTCTTCCATGGCTGGCATCCGGAGGAAGCTCTGCTAACGAGGGATTACATGAACACAACCAAATCTACCGCACATGCCAAGTCATGCAAAGTACAACGTCACTGCATGTAGATTCGGAAATTTATCAGCTGCACTTACAATATAGCTGCCCTCCCACAATGCATCAGTTCACTCTACTACTAGAGTAGTGATTCTTGATCACTTTAGGACTAGGTTGCCAGACAACTATAAAACACACCTTGTTCTCTTTCAGAGATGCTGCTACTTCTGTGCACACACGATGGACTATAATGCCATTTTTCCTTAAATGTACATCACTTTATCAGTTAGGCAAAGTCACTTTAGTTTCTAGTTTCCCTGTATTTGTAATCATCTTTATTATTGTTATATTATATTATAGTATTACTGTACTTTTGTATTTACATTTACAGCATTTAGCAGACGCCCTTATCCAAAGCGACTTACAAATTATACATTATTACAATTCAAGCAATGGTGGGTTAAGGGCCTTGCTTAAGGGCCCAACTGTGGCAGCTTGGCAGAGGTGGGATTTGAACCTGGGACCATCAGGTCCAGAGTCCAGTACCTTAACCGCTAGGCTACCACAGTTATTTATAAGTTAAATATCCTAAAATATACAAAAGCATCCTTTTCTTATTGTATTTCCCCTATTTTTTATTTATTTTAATTATTATTTACCATACAGTACCAGTCAAAAGTTTGGACACGCTTGATAATTTAGTGGGTTTTTAAAATTATTTTTAAATTCTCTGCATTGTAGATGTAATACTAAAGTCATCCAAACTATTAATACATACATATGGAACGACTTAGCCAACAAAAAAGTGTTAAACAAACCAGAATATGTTTTATATTTCCATTCTTCAAAGTAGGCACCTCGTGGTTAGATGACAGCTTTGGGCATCTTGGTATTTTATCATTCACCTGAAATGGCTGTCAGTTTATATCTGTGCCTTGTCAAGAGTTCTTGAATCTCTTGCTCTCTTAATGTGTTTAAAACCATCAGTCCTGTTGTGAGTACACTCCCTTTGTTGGATGAGAGTCAGTCGAATTTGATAGAGGTTGATACACTGTGCAGGGTGTAAGTATAGCTGATAAATCTGTTATTGGATAAAATACACATGTAACTGTTCCTATATACATCGTTACAGATAACAGGTAAACACAATATTTAGTTCATTTATAATTAAGGAATACATTGTTAAAAGTCACTCTGATTTACGCTGTTATAAATTAAAGGAATTTAAGTAACATATTTAGGTGCGTACACTATTAGAATAGTTACAGCCATAATTACAGGCACGCTACGTTACATTAGTCTTCCTAACACACAACTGAGTACATTTAGTAGCGCGTTTTATAATGAACCTGTTATGTTTGTAGAAATATCTGCATTTCTGTTTTTAGCCACGTCTCATACCTGAGTCTGGATTCTGCTAAGGCCCCGGAACCAGAGGATCTGTCCTCGTCTCAGCTCTCTCTCAGCGTGATCGATTTCCTCCTGATCCTCATTAAGATCCTCCTCTGGAACGTCGTCTTTCTGAGTCAGCTGACCTGCTCCCTTTAGGAACCTCAGCTTACTGTTCGGGATCGTCGAGATCACCTAAACAAAGGCGGAAAAATGAGCAGTTCTAACTTTGTTTATTTGTTGATTTAACGGTGGAAGTATCATTACATCAATACACAAGGTTAGTCACACACTCTCACTCACACTCTCTCACACTCTCTCACTCACACTCTCTCACTCACACTCTCTCACTCACACTCTCTCACTCACACTCTCTCACTCACACACAGACACACACAGAGGTGGAAAATCATTGTCATTGCACTCTTCTGAAGGTCATAGAACTTGCTCGGTCTCTCTGAAGCCTCGTGAAGAGATCCTTTTCTAGAAGACATGTTTCACTTTGAGCCAACATTACCATGTGAATGCATGGGAACCCAAGACTATTACACACAAGCGAGTGAGCAAAGTCACTGGCAGCGTACAAACAAAAGACTGGGGCAAGAGTCTTGACATGTATACACACAGACTTTTACATATCAGGTCAACTTCAATGCCAAGTGATTTAGGAGATCTGCCCCATGATTTTGCAATGCCCAATGTCTTTATGCGACCAAACTCATTTAAATTCAAACAAGATGTTAAGGACTTTAGTATAAGGCCAGTATGAGGCCTCTTCTGTTCTCATTGCTCATTCACATGTTGTTTGGATGTATCAGCAAGCAGGTGGATGGTTCTTTTCATGAACTACAAGTAAAGCTGAAGCAAAGTAATTTATACTTCTTTATAAACACCTATGCTATCTATCTCATCCGTGAAAGAACCAAACACGTTTAACCTATCCATAACTCTTACTCTATCCATTACATCTGTGTCATTTAGTTATTTACCACAGATTATGTAATATTTCCCTGTTCTGAAAATCCACTTATGACAAAACACCTATTTGACTCATACGGAAACACAGCAAATTATGCATAGCATACTTAAACCAGCTAAATTTTAGTGTGGATATTCAAATGTGGTAAAGCCAATGTACGTTAGAAAATCGAATGACATGAAAATTATTTAGGAAATCCCGTCCAACAGTCCTTGGAAAGCTGATTCAATTCTACAATAATGTGAAGTAACACAAGTTTGCCCTAATTTGGATAATAAATAGTTTAATGTTTAAATCAATTTTAAATAAATTGTGAAATATGTTTCAGATATTGCATTGGCCTTTGCATTATCTGAAACCTCTACATTTTAGCGTTATTATGTCCACTGACTGAAAGTGTACAAATCTGAAAGAAAGAAATTGCAAACCTTGTGAAACTGCTGTAAAACTTGAACTAAGGTTGTTGGTGAATACCATTAAGAAAAATTATTATGTAATCTGTGAATTCAGTTCATGCTGAAAGATCTAAGAGAGGATGTCTTGTTAAATCTGCTCTTATGTAGCCTTATCAAACTTACCATATCTTACCATAATATATACCTTATATAAAAAAAGATACACAGAGCCTAATTCAGTAAGAAATTGAGCTTAATAATCTGCTCTTAAACTGCTATTACACCTATTCAGTGCTACTCAGTAAGGAGGTTTTCCATTATTTTATTAGCATACTGAGACATACTGACATTATTGACCTTTGCAATTGCGTAATCCCATATTACAGATATGGTGGACAGAGATTTTCAGAATGACTGAATAATAAAATGATAAATTAGTTATTTTTTAAATAAGTTAGTTATATATAAATTCATTATTTAATTAATAAGAAAATGCCACATACAATATAAAAAACAGTTATAACATAAACAATTCCGGGTGAATGCAGTAATGGAACTGACAAATGAGGCTTGACGACTAGTGTTTTGGAATGCCGTTCGTGAGCTGACATGAGCCAGCCCTCTGAACTGTTTGAGTATCATGATATAGTCTAAAGTCACACACACTATCAGTACTGAGAGCAAAGTTCACAAAAAATGCTCAGTTGCTAATGATACCTATACTTTTGAACCACCCTTGTTATAACAACACAGCTAGTAAGTGGGGGAGCTGCTTGATACACAAGCTAAACTTACAAAAAAAAGCATTAAACACTTGTCCTGGCGGGAGAGGATTTACATAATAACCCTAGGTAAACATTGCTACAAAAATGTCAATAAATATTAAGGCTAAACGTTCTTCAGTGGTAAAAGATCTATCTAGTAAACACAGAAAACAGAATGTTTAACCCAAACACGCTAAACATGCTATATAAATATGCTATACATATGTACCTCCAATGCTCAATAGCAGATATTCTCATATTTAACACGTCAAACCTCTTTTTTTTTTAAATAGATAGTATTTGCAGCTCTAGTTCTCTGCAGCTATTGTTCAAAAGCCAGTGGGGTCACATTCCTTCTCTTCCTGTGGACTTAGTCAAACTCCTCATCAAATAGTTTGTGTGGGCTGAGAAGCCCATCCTGTTACACACTCGAACAGAATGTGTGTAAGAGCATTCATAAAGCTGCTCTTCATTCATCTGAAAGTGTTATGCCTTACAAGTTACACATTTACATAGTGTGTATTTATTGCTGTGTCACAGATGTCTTTAACTTTAAAAAAGGGGCAGTTTCCACTAGGCATATTTATCTGTATATAACCAAACAATTGAACAGAACTAAAGCAAAAATGAATGCTAGAATGAATGAATTTCAACTATTCAACAAAAATCTATAGTAAATAAAAAAAAGTGAATAAATAAAAACAAGGCAGTGGCTTGAAGATCAAAAGGAGAGCGTCAATGAGTGGACGGGCAGATCTGTGGACGGACTTGAGAAGGGCAGTCCATTGCTGTTCACTACAAAATCTGACTGAGCTTAAACAACATGGAAAAATTAGCTGGTGGAGAAATATTTCAAAATATTGGAAGCTTGGTAGTGCCATATCCAAACAGACTAATGTCTGTAATTCAAGCTAAAGGTGGCTCTGTGGGGTATTTAATCAGGGTGTCTAATTTTCAGAACCCCATTTTTCTCATTACTTGAATGTTGTACATATATACTATTTACAATATACTATTAATAGAATTCTGAGTTCAGTCTAAAAACATAAAAAAACATTACTATTTTAAAGGGATATGATTATTTCCAATAGTCACTACATATTTTCAGAAAGTGTATCATGTTGATTTTCATTTATTTATTTATAGCCTTAACCCCTGAGCCAACAGTGTCCAATTAATTACACTTACAGGAGCTCTTATCCAAATTTACTTGAAGCTAAGGAGCAACTGAAAGTTAAAGGTCTTCTCATGAGTCCAACAGTGGAAACCAAGCTGAGATCTAAATGCAACCTTCTGATTAGTAGGCCAGAGTCTCAAATAATGAGTCACCATTGTCCTATTCATTGATATCATAGCAGTTTACTGTCCAGTCCACTTGCTGCCTTTCTATTAACTCCAGGAGATCCATATATATATATATATATATATATATAACCTAGCATTCATAAGCACCTACTCGCAACTTAGTGTACACATTTGTGTAGTGCAAGTCATCCAAGCGCAAGTAATCCCCTAAAAAGCCAGATTAGCATTACAGATTTACGCTGTAAATACGAGTTGGCCCATTCCCTTTATCTACCACTCCAGTGGGACAAACAAGTCAAGCAAACACAAAAGACAAGGGTAATATACATGTAAAAGATCCTGCTCCAATAAAACAGAAGAGATTTATCACTGACATTAGTCTTTAGATTGCTTCTGCTTTCACCCAACAGCACTACACTTGGTAGCCTGCATGGCACTGATAACTCACTGAAATACTCAGTGATCTTCAGAGGAACATATAAACATCACAGATATGCAAGCAACCATGATGAACGTGTAAAATACATGAACAAAGCATGTACTGTCTTTCCCTGTGAATCACAGATACACATGTGCATCAGACAATGCAGGAACTGTTTCAGATTTTTTTTACAATTCTGTTGATTTATTCAATTTAAAAAAACAGCTACCATTTTAGAAGCGAGTCAGTAAACCGCCAATTATTGTAGGTAGATTAAATTTAAATAAATTGATTGTGGAACTAGGACTGTCAAAATTAACAATGCATTAACGTGTCAATATTTTACTGTTCAGGTGCATGTAGTAATGTGCAGCATATGAAGTACTTTTTTTAGCTTATAGGTAAGCTTACTTGGTTAAATACTAAAAGACACTAACTTCAACTACGTTTTTTTAATATATTTTACATTTAAACATGCATAAGCTTGAAATGAACACCTTTGTAGCCCTCTATCACAGACATTACACTGAATAGGATAAGGCATAATGAACATAATGTTACAATATTATTAAAAACTGATTCATTAATCTTTTGAAGCTCAAATTGTTTATTTGCATGGCATGCTAGTGCTTAAACAATATTTTGTTAGTGTCAAATAGAAAGGATAAAAATTCAACATCAATTTCACTGTTCTACCTACAACACTATTAACTGTTATTGGTTTTTGGTATTATTAATAAGTGTAAGTTTCAATTATTTACTGGTGAGATGCCTTTGTGAAATTAAATTGTTCCATTATCCAGTTTTCTAGTACATTTCAAATTTCAAACCATTTTGTATCTAATGTGAATGTTAACAAACTGAACTAAGACAAAAGTTTATCTTCATAGCATTTCTTTTATTGTCATCTTTTTACGATGCATGGGGAATGTATTTATTGAAAAGATTTCGGACCAGCCTTACTTTCAGTGTCTGTAAACTACGCTAGTCTCACAGCTCCAGTGGAAAACTAGAGGATCAGATTCTAGACATTTCATAAGTAAGTAAAAAATACAGTATAAAATTAATTCTAAGATTAACTCAGTGGTGTATTTGTTTCCAGTCTATTGTCTTTTCTACTCTGTGTTCTTTAGCAGACCTGCTGTACATTAAGTAGACAATTACCTCCTCTACTCATGACTTGATTAATGTTATTTGCAGGTTGTGTGCGCATTTCCTGAAGGGTTTTCTTTAATCCTTCTCCAGCCCATCAACACAGGCAGCTGCACTGGGATTAGACTAGCAACACGTATCTTGAAAGTCTTACACACACTGGGAAACTGTGCCAACAGGTCATGGCTTGCCATTAAATGACCTCTAACGATTTCAGTGAACTTAACTGTTTTACTTACTAGCCAACACGGCAGAGGATTTGCTTTTGCTAATGATGTCTGACCGGTTTTACAATATATTATGGAACTACAGACTAAGTAATCCAATTAGATCCAACACTTAAGTGACTAACCAGACCATACATTTCAAGCAGGCTTCTCATACTTTAGAATCATTTAAGCGGAAGCGGCTACCATGAATGCATCACTATGAACACGTGACCCAAGAACTGCGTAATTGACAAATGTGGACTTCTGTCAGGTTCTGCTCCGTAAAAGAACCGAGTTAGGAGAGTGCAAGTCAAACTAGGTGAGCATGATCTTCCATTCTGTAGCAGACCTATACTCCCAGTCCTTATTAAGTTAATAACTTGGAGGAGGGTCTTTGGTGCCTGGCGCATCCTATCCCCAGACATAAGACCTTCATAAGGCTTTCCTGCCTCTCCCTTCCCCCAACGGGTGCTAAAACCTTGCATTATAGAGGATTACCCTGGACTCCCTAGGCCTCCTGTTTTATGTCAGATCAGGTCAAAGGACTTTAAGATACTTTAAGATACCATACACTGCTATCCATTACTACTCGGACAACGACAACAAACACAGTACTCATGAAGGAAAACTCTAGAATTACACTTTCAGCGAAGAGTGAGCGCAACCAGTTTGTCATGAAAAGCTGTGAAACCACAATACATACTATTGTTAGCTACAGTAATTATGCAAAAATGTAAATAATGGAAACAATTTAACCTGTACATTTAATTGCGTTAAATATAGCACACTGAATTTCACACATATTTGAAAATGTAAAAAAAAAAATTGGCATATGTAAAAGTCACAGATAATTTAATGAATGTTATTTTGTAAGCTTTCTGAATTTGGTAATGATACATCAAATGTGTTAAAGTTTTTGTGTTATTTAACATTTCACCTTGCAAATAATTTTTATGATCATGTGAGCCTAAACTTGTGCATTAAGCTGTATATACATTATGTACTTTTCCTTTAGAGGGTCATGTCGTTACAGACCCATATCTGTTTTAATATCTACTCACAAAAGTAGTTCAGGATATGCTACAAATGAAAAGCTCAGGCATTTGTTCCCACAAGATAAAACAAGCCTTGATTTGTTCAATGTGAACATGGACAAAGTTTTCCCAAGCATGTTTGCTACTTGTTTAGACAAAGTGATGCAAGTCACTAGATAAAAACACCACAAGTGAGAGAAGGAGAAAGAGGGCCAAAAAAATGAAGCCACAAAACCTGCTGGACTAGTTTCCCAACCCAGCATGCCTTGAAGATCACCTTTCGGGGAGAATCAGTGAAACTCTTTCACTCACACACGTACACACACAGTGAAACCCACACAATCACACACAGAGAAGTCTCACACACACACACACACACACACACACACACACACACACACACACACACACACACACACACACACACACACA
>JAUZSU010202549.1:0-11565 GCA_034780255.1 Parotocinclus maculicauda
ATTAAAGACAAGTTTATGTTAAATCCTGAAGCTGAATGATCTCTTGCTCTCTTCATCTCAACTCACCTGGACATATATAATTGCTGTCCTAACCTGACCCCTGCAGTGATTGTTACCTCATACAAACCAGTTACAGTCCTCATTACACTGATGAATAAGCAATGCCAATCAACTCACTCTAACAGATGAAAATAAATAGTAGGCACACTAAATACTCACCTGTAAAGACTTCACACACCTGCCATCTGCCATGTTCCATAGTTTAACCTGCAAGCATGAAAAACATTTAGCTGTCTATAGAAATAATATCAATAATTATAGAGTATTCATTATTATATTAATAATTACAAATAACATTACAAATATGCAATGGTACTTCAGTGTGGGTGCAAGGTTACATGACTGTACATGATGTAAAAATGTGTGTTCCTGTCTAATTTTATTGTTAATTTGTGTGTGTGTGTGTGTGTGTGTGTGTGTGCGCGTGTGTGTGTTTAGGCACCAGTTGCTGGATCCCTTTATTCAGTTTTATGGAACTAATTCTTACATTTTTAATATATTTTTCAATGCTGTTTTAATCTGTAATTTGCTGAGGACTAAGTCTGACAAAACAATGATAAAACCCAATCTAAAAATATTGGGATGGTGTGGAAACAGCAAAGTAAATAAATAAACATTTCCTTGGGCTTTATTTTTCACTGCAAATGATATAAACAGCTTTTTAATAAATTTTTTACTTAATTTAAATTAATTTAACATTCCAAAAATAGGACTGGGTAATTTACAGCTAGTAATGATTTAAGTACACTAAATAATGAGCCGCTGAGGAGCAAAGGTTGGCAGAGGATCTCCAGAAGGTCAAACAAATATGTGATAAAATTATTGAAATATTAAAACAAATTAAACAAATATTTTCCATTTGTAAAGAGACAGGGCATAAGCCTAAACTAAAGACCCGTGATTTCCAATCCCTTTGACAGCACTGCATTAAAAACGCTTATTCATCAATAGCTGATAGAACCAAATGGGCAAGGGACTATGCTGTCAAACCTTTATTAAGAACTACAATATAGAGTTACATTCACAAATGCCACTTAAAACCCTACTATCCAAAAATAAACCTAATGTTAACCATGTATTGAAGCAGCATCCACTTCTCTGGGCACTGAAGCATCTGAGATGGACCATCACACAGTGGAATCAGTATTATAGATCTTTTTTTTTTTGGAAGAAATGTGCTCTAGACCAACCAGAATGTTATTAGCAACAAGCCCAAAAGCCAGGGTGTCATGGTCATGGTATGGGGCTGTGGCAGTCCTGTTGAGAAATGTTATTTTCACTTCAATTATGGCAGCATTAATGCAGAAGAGTACATTAAGATTTTAGAGCAACACATGCTGCCATCAAGTTTTTTCATCTTTTCCAAGGACGTCCATGCATTTTCAGCAAGACAATGAGAAACCACATGCTGCACATATTACAAAGGCATGACTATGGAAGAAGAGGGTACGGGTCCTGAACTGTCCCTAATAGAGAATGTGTGGCGAATTTTGAAATGAAAAAAGTGTTTGCAGGAAGAATAACACCCGAAACATCGCTTGGTATCCCTGTGGTAAAACTGTGTGAAGGAATGCAGGAATGTCAACATTACAAAGTGGTAAATGCTTTACTATCTTTGGAATGTATTGCAGACCTAAAACACATGAATGGATGTTTATTAACAAATGAAAGGAAGTTGCCGAAACAAAACATTTCCCACACTGTCCTGACTTTCTATGATTTGGGGTTGTAAAATATCTTTGTAGTAGGTGTTAACCCATTGCTACATCCTAATGTGTGCAGTCTTACCTTGTCCCCTTCAGCAGTAGACGCAAGGAATAATCCATCTTTGGAGAAAGCTACAGATTTAACCCACACAAGTGTGTCTCCTCCCAGGACAAACATACAAGCAAGTGTCTTTGGTGACCAAACTCGAACTGTCCCATCCCAAGAACCTGATGCCTGAAGACACATGAAAATATACAAAATGACATACAGCTAATGCTCTAAATGAAAAAAAGCTGATTCATGCATAGCAAGCAGCAACTCATGGTAAGAGAACATGTGTGGGAATCTCACAAGCAGCCCAGTGACGGAAAAGCAGAGGCAGGCCACATTTCCTTGATGCCCCACTAAGCTCACAACCTCCTTATCGTCACAGAGACTCCACACTTTAACACTGTGATCCCATGAGCCTGTGGCCTGAGATAACACATATTTGTCTGGTTAATCACTGTGCCTGTGCGCACATGTATAGTATGCATATGTGAATTTAAGTATGCATACCAGCCTCTCTTGGTCTGTGGAGAAAGCACTGCTTTGAACAGCTCCACTGTGACCCAAAAATTCCCGGAGCTTCTCCCCACTCTGAACATCAAACCAGAAACAACGCAACACACAATCAGTTATAAAATCAGAAAAAAATCGTTCAAGCAGCTCTATATGAATATAATTTAAACATGTGCCCTATTACTCAGAGCTTAGGATTCCACTTTGAGATTTGTGGCTCAAGTTACACTGAAGTCCCTAAATTTACTGACTTAAGACCCAACTTGGATGTGGTTTGTCAACATCTCTTAACAGTCATTATAACACAACTTACATAACATGAATGTTAGAATTAAAATTCTATTTAATGGATTTATTTCCATTAAACAAGTTGTGTTTCAGACATGAATCAGATATACGATGGTACCGCAGTTCTAGACCACCTCGGTTCTCGACACATTTTGACAAGAACATTTCGTCTCGGTCCTCGTTGGTTGCTTAGTACTCGTCACACTTTGGTTAAAAATTATGATGATTAAATGGTGAGTCATAATTAAGTAAACAGAGATTCAGATTCACAATAGCTTTACTTAGAAAAGTTGTCCAAAAGTTGTGTTTATCTTGTTGTTCTTTATTTTTACATCTGTATTTTTAGTGCAAATTCGTCTCCTAAAATACGCCCGGAGTTCACCAATACAATAAGTGTTTAGCTTTTATTTTTCACTTTCAATCCACTACTCACTATATTATTATTATTTTGTAAAAAATTTTTAATTGATGACATAACAAGAAACAACAAATCTGTATACATCTCAGCTCCATTAATGCATATAATACCTTATATAGTGTGGGTTTTCTAGGGGTCCTGGAACAAATTTATTCAATTTATATTAATCCTAATGGAAAAAACTGCTCATCCATTTTTGGGATCTCAACGATGAGAACCGAGGTACCACCTTGTATCAGACAAATTTCTATGTCCTGTTATGATTCTCAATCCACAGCCATTAAAGCTAGCAGACTCTGGTCAGATTGACATTAAATAGAGTATAAATGTACTTACTTGGCAAGGAAAAGGACAGTTAAGACAGTGCTTAAGACTCCAAACTACGAGAAATCTGAAAGTTATAATGCCAAAAAATGGGTCCATAAATCTCCCATTGTTAAGATTTTAAACAATATCAACTGCTTAGCTAAATTATTAAACAAAATACATTTTGTTACCCTAAATAGATGGTCTTTGATCTTTGCTTATTTACGGAGTCTGTATTTCTGTAATTATGTCACAGACCTGTTTGGCACTGTGACCCATTTGAAAGGACAGCACTCACCTGGGTGTCCCAGAGTAGTGCTATGTTGTCCCATCCTCCTGACACAAGCCATCTGCCATCCACACTGAAGCTAACTGTCTCAACGCTCCTTATGTGGCCTGAACATTAATAAATGGTTGGGAAGATTTTGTGATGACAAAAACAAGAATGAATCACTAAAGTGTGTTTTAATTGACATTATTGTTTAAAATATCTAAAAGTATCTAAACTATTATTTGACTGTGGTCATGTCAGTGGTCTAGACGTAATGCAGATGTTAAACATCTGTACAGTCATGGCCAAACTTTTTGACTTTGGTTTTCACAAAGTTTGCTGCCTTAGAACCTTTTGTCAGACATCTTTTATGACATAATGAAGTACAATTATAAGCATTCTTAAAAAAAAAAAACTTTATTGAAAAATACATCCAGTTTTAATATTTTAATGCCAAGACTTAATATTTAGGTGTTGACCCTTGTTCTTTAAGACTTCCACCACTTGCCTCAGCATGACGGGTATCAGCCAGTGGTTGGAGTTGATCACTGTTTCGGGATTTTTCTTTGTCTACTGTATTTTTGATAATGATGTCGACGCCAATGCTGTGTGGTTTATTATTGTTTGAAAGAACTGAAAAGTATTAGTTGTAAGTATTTCAGTATATGAATAGTGCATTTATTTATTTCTTCAGTGAGTAACCATTCGGTGAAATTGATTGATTCTGAATTGAGTCTTGTCTTTACCGCGTGATGATAAACCATCATACTCAAACCTGTGAACACGTGAATGCACTCCGCTGAAGAAGTGCGCCAGACGCGCGCTGTACAGTCACGTGACGCGCTCGCAAACAAACAGCCGTCAGTCGAGAACGCGCATCCTGTCACCGGACCTGTGTGTCAGAAAGTATATTTACAGTAAACATTCCCTTCTTTTGAATATGACCAGCTGCCACTGATGTGCATAAATTAGATACGTTGTTATTGTTACTTAGTACACTATGAACAAACCCTGCGTATCAGCACAAGATTTCTGATGTTTTCTAATCACCTGTATGCCCGCGAGCTCTGGCCACGAGCTTCCCATCTGACGCTGTCCACAAATAAAGACTGCAATCATCGGAGCACGTGAGCACGAGCTGACAGTTAGTGGAGAACGTGCAGCAGTTCACCTGGGCAATAATAATAATAATAATAATAACCTAAACACTACTAATAATATTTAAAAATAACCCAGATGTTTGTTACATTTACTTTGACCTTTATTACATTGCAGACATTAAAAACTCAATATAATGTTTTGTCAGATCAACTTAATCTGGTTTGTTAATTAGCTTCTTTCTGAGATAGTAAAGCATTTACCTCTTTGTTGCCATTCAATCAAACAACACGTTAAAGAGGTTTTGATACAACAGATGCCAAGCACAAGTGCTTTTGCATTATCTTGCTTGCTTGTTTGCATGGGTGTCCATGAACACATGACGTCTTGAAGGCAGCTAATGTTGCTCTGACATCTCAATGTACATTTCTACATCAGTGCTGCCATCCCAGAAGAGTAAATGACTGTTTTTAAGGGCACTGACACAACTTAATACCATGACAGACCCTTGCTTTTGTTTTTTGTTTTTTTTACATTTTCATCTTTGTCACAGCATTTCTTTAAAAAACTTAAAAAAAAGTTTGCACTGACGGACCATTCTAGATGCCCCAGAGCCCTGAGAATACACCAGGGGCAAGCTTATTGCTATAAAGCTTGCACCTACATCTGTCTCCCTGCCCCTGATGTATGTGAAATGTGACAGTACTACATATTTGAATTCCACTACTATTATTTGTAAATAATAACAATTATTAAAAGAAGAACCACACGACTACTGAAGCTATTAGTACACTGCCATGACTACTACTAATAATAATCAAAACAATACTAATACTACATCAGAAAAAACATCAGTAATAATCAGTATTATAACAAAAGTGTTAAACAGCAACAACATAATGTAACCTAATTAAAACTGGAAGGTAATTTACAGCTCAAAAATATTGAAACCTATTTACATTTACTGTCAAATAATTCCTATTAAAACAGTTAACATGTCAAATAAAGGGTCCACCCACCTCCCCTCTGTGGCAGGAAAAGTATTTGACACCCACGGCGCTGAAGTTTTGCCACATGCCTTCCTGCTTGGTAATAATAATAGTAATTAGGAAATAATTATTTGATGTTCCTTTAAATTCTGTGTAGCATGATCTTAGCAAGGTTTCATTTATTGATTTTCCAGCTCTAAAGAAGGAGCTTAAGTAGTTGTTGGATGTGTTTACCTCTTATTGTATCCATGGTGACTGTCTTTAGTGGTCCAGCCATGTTAGTCATTAACAAGCACAGTTAGACCCAGAAGACATCATTAAGAATTCATATAAATCCCCAGTACAGCCGAGGTTCTTAAAGTGGACCGATACACTAAAAGACCATTTTAAATTGAACCTTGTTTTCAGCTTTGTATATCCCATCACTTATCTTTTGTTTCTGTTAGATGATTAATACAAAATTGTAGAAATATAATTGTGGGGAATTTTGAATCCAACTTCAAATAACTCAGAGTTTGCATTCCGAGGTTCCACTGTAATGTAAAATTATTAGTGTTATATATTATTATGTACAGTATAATGCAGGGGTGCAGGAGTGTAATCCTGGATTAACAGGTTAGTAACTTGTGAGTCTCTGAGAAGCTGGTAAATCACCAAACTGAGCTGGATTACCCTCTAGGACTGGAGTACTCCTGGCTTACTACTGTATACTGCATTGGAAATCAAGCTGGGTTGACTTACCCTTATGAAACCTTTCTTGACAGATGTTTTTTGTTGCTGTAACAGCAGGCTAGACGTGATGTTTTGGTGTGCGTTTCGCAATGTCCTGTTAGGAAGCATTCATGTGCTTGGTCATAACCTGCCTCTCAACAGGAAACCACAGCTTTCTAAATAAAATGGTAGTGGCATTGTTTATGCATGTTTGTGTTTTTTGTGATGTTTACCACTTTTAGCTTTAAAAAATCACAGGGAACTCTGAACTCGGGTTTTTCGTTGCTCACTTTCTACATCGCTTTATCTTGTATTCTTGTGTAATCTTATACGCCATAAGACTGTTGCTCATTTCTTTTAACTACCTCATACAATTTACTCTCTGCAATACATCGTTACTGTGATTTTGCTGCTACTCTATATATTAGTTTACATATTTATTGTTACAATTTTTGCACTTACACTACACATTTTGCACACAACTTTACAATTTTGTAATTTTTAGATTGTCGAGCCATAGCAATGAAATCTCGTTCTTATGCACACTGTACTGTGTAAATTTGTATGACAATAAAGTCTGTCTAAGTCTATGTAATTATGTTCACTTCTCTGCCATTTTTCTCTATATTTCTCATTTATCCCTATCTGCATTTTCAAGCCCCAAATTTGCAAATACAGTTAGCAGCAGAATTGGTATTGGTACAATTATCATGGATAAGCTATGTATTTTGGTCATGGTCTTGGTCTATTAATTATATAATTTTGTAGAAAAATAGAAAAATGTTAATCACGGAGACATGCCACAAAAACTTTTTTTTTTCTTCCAAAATTTCAACCTATTGGCAGTAAGAAAACAGGGTTACAGTGGGCTAAAGTAAAACAATCATGGACTGTGGATAACTGGATGAAAGTATTTTCAGTGATGAATCGAGAATCTGCACTGGACAAGATGATGATGCTGGAACTTTGTTTGGTGCCAGACCAATGAAATTTATAAAGATGGCTGCCTGAAGAAAACATGAAAATTTCCATAGTCAGTAATGATATGGAGCTGCATGTCAGGTAAAGGCACAGGGGAGATGACAATCATTACAACTTCAGTAAAAGCCAAAAACTATTTTCTTATTCCATCAGCTGAAAGGATGTTTGGTGATGATGATTTCATTTTCCAAGTTGATTATGAATCTTGCCATAGGGCAAAGGACATGAAAAACATATAATGTCAGTGGATGGCCTGCAAATCGGATCCAGAACTAAATCCAGTTGAAAATCAATGACAAAGCTGATCTGGGAACAGCAATAACAGACAGTTGGAGATGGCTTGATGAAGAATACTGTTTGTCATTAGTTAAGTTCATGCCTTAGAGAACTCAAGCTATAATAAAAGCCAGACGTGGAGCAACAAAGTACTAATAGTGCAGTGTTTTTTTCATGATTGCATAATATTTAACTCAGAATTTAGTGATTCCATATTTTTCCTTTATCCTCCTGTGACCCTGCGTTCTCATATGTGGACATTACATATCTGCAATAATAGAAAGCTCAACATCCGTAAAGATCAAGTGTTTTTGCAAAAACAGCTTAATTATTATTAATCACAAATAGCTAGGTGAAATTAAAAATGCACACCAAGCAGAAGCCCGGGTCTCAGGAGGTTAAGTGATCTAAAGACACAATCGTGACTGACTACAGCAATTATATTTATTTCTTTTTTTAAATTGTTTTTTTAATGCCAGATGGTGGGAACAAAAAGGTTTTGTCGCCTCTGTGATTAACTTGTTTTTTTTTATAAAAAATGAAACAATTGATAGATCTTTCTTCAAGAGTGGTTATTCCATAATTTTTGCCAGGAGTTGTACTATAAAAAGGCTCTCAGAAGCTACTTATGGGTGGTGTACCTCTTGGTGAGAAATTGTTAACTGTTAGATCCTAAATCCTAAATGGTTTAGCGCCGCCAGTGCTAGAAGAATATGTGTGTAAAGTGACAAATATGTCAACGAGGGCTACCACAGGTGATTGGACTATTCCATTAAGGAAAAGTGTTTTTGGTCAGACTGTTTTTTCTTTTCGTGCCTCACATGACTGGAATTCTCTCCCATCTGAATTAAAAGGGTTAACAGCTGTTGGTTTGTTTTGTAGAAGGTTAAAAATATGGTTATTGAGTACACAGGTTTGTCAGCATAATAGTTGATTTTGTTCTATATTGTTTTTATGTAATTTGTGTTTTTTTAGTAATTATTCTCATTGTGTTGTATAAGACTGTTCCTTTTAGAACATCAACCTGCCCAGGGACAGCAGATGAAAATTAGCCATTCGGCTAAATCTGACACATTTACATTATGAAATAATGATGTTGATTAATGTGTATTGTCCCTGTTGTTTAAATAAATAAATGATAAATGCCTGGACTGAGATTAATTGCTTTCCATCTAGGCCGTTCTGACACACGGCAAACAGGCTCTAGACTACCAGCAGAGATGATTTTCACAACCTCCTTTGCTTGCCTGTTCAACAGGTTTATTGCCAATTAAGCATTTATAGGACCAGCTGGGATGGTCAGCAGGATCTACATAATCAGCTCAACATCTTTGGGCAATTGTTCCACAGTATACCATACAGAACATGTATGCCCCTATGCCCAACTGTACCTCATCCTGTATTAAGGCTAGAAGTGGTTTAACAGGGTACTGGAGCCTCCTTTCAGTTGGAGAGTTTTCCCCAGTGAACATAAAGGGGCACAAAGGTTTCGGTACTTTTTTGGACCTCAGAGTTAGGTCTATGGAGGGAATGACACAGCCATTTGGACTGTATGGACAATTGCTTCATCGAAATGTTTGATATTTAACCTAGATTACTTTTTTGACTGTTTTCAAGCTAAGCTGATAATAATAAAAGCATGAGGTTAGAGGTTAGAAGTAATGAAGTACCAGTATATTACTGTAGCTGTACTACTTATGTATTGTTTTTAGGTATCAGTACTTATTTATTTAAATTAATACTTACTTTAACTATAGAAAAAATGTATTGCATGAACGCTGCTGGCAGGACGCTTTGGGACCGTCCAGACCCTAACCTCAAACCAGATCGCCTAGTTCCTCGGGGCCATGGCGGCTTTAGCCTCCTCCAATGTGTATGGCTTTTGAATGATGGTATTGTCACGAGCTGCAGAGACATTGCAAGTAAATGGTACTCTTGAAGTTCTGGGATTCTGGGAGTTGTCGAGTCTCTGACCATGTAGAAGGCCATGTTATCACTTTTAATATTGCTGCTACGGATGATCCTTGTGAGAGAGTTTAGAACTTTTGATCTAAAACATAATCAAATTTTCACACAAGCCCTAAAAGTAGGCAATGATAACTTAGTTAAACTAATGGGACAAAATATCTTGGTCATTTATTTATTGTGGAATATGATTCAATATTAGTCATATGTGAGCAGCAAAAGTATGTGAACCTTTGCATTTAGTATCTGATGGGACCCCTTCTAACTGTCTTGTAATGACTGCTGTTGTGTGCTGTTTTGTTTTTTATCGACCGTGTTTCTCATTTTCTGCTTATTTTAGAGTGGTGCTAATATTAACATATCGTAAATTGTTCTTAAAACATTTACCACTGAAATGTTTAAACATGGAGGATTGATAGATCATGTGCATACTGTTTAGTGTTTGTATAAATGTTTGCAAAAGTTGACCACTATACACAGAACATTTTTGTTGTTGTTGTTGTTGTATTCTGTTTATACAAGGCAGGATAGCTGGCTCCATGCTTTTATGTTTGTTTACATCCCAATTCTAGACCTACCATCTGAATGTCACAGCCAAAATCAAGACTCATCTGATCAGGCAACATCTTCTATTTTCCAATTTTGTTGAATCTGTATAAAGTTTAGCCTCAGTTGCCTGTTCTTACCCTGACAGGAGTGGCACCTGGTGTGGTGTAGCCCATCTGCTTCAAGGTTTGACGAGTAGTGAATTCACAGATGCTCTTCGTCATACCATGGTTGTAACAAGTGGTTATTTGAGCTACTGTTGGCTTTCTATAGTCCAAATCAAAAATATCAAACCCCTATTGTCCTATGGATGGCGTCAAGGGTTAGAGGATGACTAAAACGAAGTGTGCAACAACAGAGAAGCTGTTGTCTCTGACTTTATACACTGCTCACAAAAATTAAGTCTTAAGTTTTGTGAGCAGTATATTTACAGGGTCTACAAGTTAGGTGTGTCTCAGAGTGTACAGGTAGTGGGAACAGTAAGGAGACAGTAAGAAAAAAGTGTATAATCTGCAAGTGGTTTTAATATTATGGCTGATCGTTGTAGCTTAAAGTCCTTTTACCCTTTTAAAATCATATTTATGTTTGCTCTCTCTGGAAATGGAGCCAATTACAATATACACTCAAAGAGCACTTAATTAGGAAAACCTCATTGTTTCTACACCAATTGTCCATTTGATCAGTTCCAAATACCACAGAGAAGCACGTTTCTACACCCACATACTGTAGGCCATCTGTTTCCTGCAGCACTACTGTGTCTGATTAAATGATATGACTAAAACGCACACTTACACACCACCACTACATCAGTGTCACTGCAGTACTGAGAATGATCCACCAGCCAAATAGTTCCTGATATGTACTGATCCTGTGGAGATGCTGATCATTAGACATCAGAGTAAAGGGGACAAACAAAGTATGTAAAGAAACAGATTACAGCGAGTAAGAGGAACTTCCATACGGTAAGAGGAACTGCTCAAATGTACAATGAGTGTGGAAACAAGAAGGTGTACCTACTAGATTAACCGGTGAGTGCATGTTTATGTAGTTTTTACATTTTTAACTGGTTACAGAACTATATCCCAGATTATGACGTGATGGAATGAGGCATGGTTGTGAGGTTAAATAAACAGGAAATGACTTTTAGAAGTCACACTGGGGAAGCCAAAGGAGACACAAAGTCAATGGGTAGTTTGTAGTCGAGCGGAAAAACCTATTAGTGAGGAGAAAATAGCAGGACTCCAGAGGATCAGGTACAAAAGATTAACAAAAAATTATTAACAAAAATACAAAGAAAAAAATAAGCACGTCTATCTCTACTTCAAACAGTAGGTTCCATTGAAGGGTTTAGCCTGGCTCTCACTCCCTCAGCTCCCTCTCAGCATGAG